>OY804576.1:36829691-36996438 GCA_963680875.1 Bathymodiolus brooksi
TACATATCCTGATTCCAAGCCCTCACTGAAACAACCGTCTGTAGGTATACATATCGCTCCACTCGGGTACATTATCCTGATTCCAAGCCCTCGCTGAAACAACCGTCTGTAGGTATACATATCGCTCCACTCGGGTACATATCCTGATTCCAAGCCCTCACTGAAACAACCGTCTGTAGGTATACATATAGCTCCACTCGGGTATATTATCCTGATTCCAAGCCCTCACTGAAACAACCGTCTGTAGGTATACATATCGCTCCACTCGGGTACATATCCTGATTCCAAGCCCTCACTGAAACAACCGTCTGTAGGTATACATATCGCTCCACTCGGGTACATTATCCTGATTCCAAGCCCTCGCTGAAACAACCGTCTGTAGGTATACATATCGCTCCACTCGGGTACATATCCTGATTCCAAGCCCTCATTGAAACAACCGTCTGTAGGTATACATATCGCTCCACTCGGGTACATTATCCTGATTCCAAGCCCTCACTGAAACAACCGTCTATAGGTATACATATCGCTCCACTCGGGTACATATCCTGATTCCAAACCCTTACTGAAACAACCGTCTGTAGGTATACATATCGCTCCACTCGGGTACATTATCCTGATTCCAAGCCCTCACTGAAACAACCGTCAGTAGGTATACATATCGCTCCACTCGGGTACATATCCTGATTCCAAGCCCTCACTGAAACAACCGTATGTAGGTATATATATCGCTCCACTCGGGTACATTATCCTGATTCCAAGCCCTCACTGAAAAAACCGTCTGTAGGTATACATATCGCTCCACTCGGGTACATATCCTGATTCCAAGCCCTCACTGAAACAACCGTCTGTAGGTATACATATCGCTCCACTCGGGTACATATCCTGATTCCAAGCCCTCACTGAAACAACCGTCTGTAGGTATACATATCGCTCCACTCGGGTACATTATCCTGATTCCAAGCCAACAAGTCTTTGTTCTTTCTCCTAAATACAGCGTGCGTTGCGGTGAAGCAACAAATACCAATTTCATAGTCGTTGGTTTGACTCGGCTAGGGTTCGAACCCACTATCTACCCGAGGCGACGACGCTAACCATTAAACCACCGGTTCATTTATATTTTAATTGGTTTAGGAGTTACGAACATTGCATACACATTTATCTACACGAGGATCAAGCTTGACGTTACTGAATAACCAATCAAATGTTCAGCTATATCATGGCGAGAACAAGTTACATTTGATGACATGGTGATGATGTCTGCTTTGCACTAGACCAACACGTTTAGTTGGATTTTTATAGTGCTAGTTCACTAAAGAAACAGTACGCGGGTAGAACAAATATTTCCGCTCGGACACATTATCCTTACTCTAAGACAACTAATGCTTGTTCTTACTCAATAATGCTGCGTGCTTACCTATACCAATTTTACAGTCTTTGATTTGATCCAACAGTGATTCGAACCCTCGATGTACCACACTGAAGCCGGTCACGCTAACCATTATACAACCGATTTGTTCTTCGTGTCCTTAAATGCGGCATGATAATATGTCCGTGTTATGAAGATCATAATTGTAAATGACGTTTAAAAAGAAAGGACATGATAAGTAGCTAAAACATCCACTCAGATATATTTGTGTATATAGGTCGTTGTACTGGAGGTTACGTATAGGTACCAAAAAAGATTTAAGTTTAATTCCATGATTGTGTAACTTTGACATTTTAATAATTCATTTAACATGGTAACGTCAAAATCGTCTTTGTCACAAAGTTGATGGCAATGTAACTATATCATACTATTACTGACTGTCAAACCAGAAACGTTACCATAGTTACTATGGTATGTAGAATATAGATGTTTCAGAATGAGGGCATTAATATACTTGACTATTTTTAGAGCCGTTTTATAAATGGCACCATGCTATTTTACTCGCTTTTAAACGTTCCATGTAAACTTACTTTGGTTTGAATGCACCGTATCCCCATGAGAGATCTTCAGATGCGTCTTCAGCAGGCTGTAAGATAGAAATTATCATTAGGAGGTTCGCATTACATGTAACGATCCAGTTCAAAAACAATAGCTTGATGGTGACATTCTGTTATTCAGCCTATATACATTTTGATTTGATGATACTCTGTCGTTTAATGTTTACTCTATATACAGTATGATAGTTTATTATCGTGTTCATATCCTACAGATATACTCACATTTGTATTGCCCTTCTTGTCGCCAGGTCCCGTACTGTTACTGTCTTCTGTCTCTTTATAATCTCCATGTTGTGACTTAAAAAGAGACACAAAGCATTTTACCTTTTTTTAAAAAAATGAAAAATTTGCTTACATATGTTGGATAGTAATTTTGACGACAAATTATTCTTGACATTTCAATATGTATCAAAATAATGAACAAACCCGTAAAGGGATAGGTAGGCCAGTTGTTGAGTGAACATACGAGTAAGGCGTGTGGAGGCAAGTTGTGGATTTAACATATGAGTAATAGGTGTGATCGCAAGTTATTCTTCGAAAAGTCGGCTAATGGAGTTTGTGGAAAAGTTCTGTGAATATTGAGGTTAGAGGTGTGAAGGCCAGTTCCTGTGTGAACACTCGAGTAATGGGCATGTAAGCAAGTTGAGTGAATATTCGAATATTATGTGTTTCTGAAATATCTTTGTATTTGTATTTGAAGGTAAAATTGTTTTGTTTGGTCAAGAAAGCGACCGTTTGAACTGACAGTGCAGGTTAGTGATGCCAGTAAATTTAGTTAGGCATGTTCGGCCTCCCATTCCTCCGAATCTATTTTGAATAAATTTATCCAGTTATTGTCGTTTGATACAGAAAATTACTATCAACTTCCTATTATAATTTATATTTTCATTCAAACTTGAATTACTAGTTGCTTGTATCCATTAAATATTAAACAGAGCCATAATGACAAACTTGACTATCCCCTACTCCGATTAACACTGATAGAGCTTTGTTTAACTTTAACAGTAGCCGTGGTTTAACCTTTATACGATCTGTGAACTTTCTTAAGAAGTAATCAATTTAATCTTAAATAACATTATCCAATATACCCACTATTTAAATGTGTTCATATCAATTTCTATATAATTTTCCCCCCTTTGTATAGGAAAACATTCTTTCTCTGAATAATTCAAGTATAAATTTAATTTGACTTTCTTTATAATGTTAATCAGTTACGAATATTTAAAGGTTCTCCAGCTCTCTAATCGAATATCTGATACTAATTATGTTTAATACTAATCTCTTCCTGTACCTTGTATTCCACAGCATGTCATCTTTGATTTTTACAATACACACTTTGTAGATATCATAGGGGTAATCTAATTTTTACAATACAAACTTTGTAGATATCATAGGCCGAAAGTCGAAGGACAGACGACATTACAATAATAGTCAACAAAAAAACAAAAACAAAAACAACAAAAAAAGACGGAAAGACAAACAATGGTTAACAAAAAAAGACGGAAAGACAAACAATGGTTAACAAAAAAAGACGGAAAGACAAACAATGGTTAACAAAAAAAGACGGAAAGACAAACAATGGTTAACAAAAAAAGACGGAAAGACAAACAATGGTTAACAAAAAAAGACGGAAAGACAAACAATGGTTAACAAAAAAAGACGGAAAGACAAACAATGGTTAACAAAAAACTACACAGAAAAAGACGGAAAGACAAACAATGGTTAACAAAAAAAAAACTACACAGAAAAATCCTGATAGGAGCACAAGACCTGAATATGGTATCAACAGCTGATAATATATAAACAACCATTTTATGTTATTATATTACATACTTAAACGAGCACCTGATAGCTTTTCAAATTTACTTTAAAAAATGATAATGTCATTGATCGTAAAGGACAAATCACCGTCCGGGTCTCTGATAACGTTATGGAACATCATTCTGTTTCATCTTAGTCACCATGATGTTTTCGTTGACTCGTATTTCAAAGCGAGTGTGATACGGCACCAGCATTCTGCATTATATCAGGAAAATATTAATCATATTTTATCTTGATAACATTATTTATATAGCTCATGATCTGATGGTGACGTTGGCACATATGTATTATGAAATATTTACAAATTAATTATAATTTTAAATTAAGTTATAATATGGGGAAATCAGTTTAATTATAATAAGTTAAAAAATACTAATTCATATTTCAAAAAGTATACATTTTAATATTTAATTTAAAAAAAAAATTGCTACTGACCAATGACAGTGGTCAGTTTCAGTCACGTGTAAAGTGAAAATGTAGTTGTAATGTCAGAAGAATTGAATGAGGACTTAATTTTACATCCATATGCACCATGTGTACTGGTTCATACGTAGAGATGAACAACTGATCTTTGTATAACATTCTTAAGTAGATTAATGATACCTACTACAAATATATATTACGATATTATAAAGTGACACTGAAAAATAGATCATCTCAACAATGCTAGTAATTGTTTTTGTAAAGTGATCTTTTCATAACAAATTGTGATCACGTGAAACTATAAGTAACTTATGTTGGTCATTTGGTGTGCTTTCAAATGATTTAAGAATAGATTGAAGATACCAAAGGGGCGATCAGAATCCGTATATCGGAGAAGAACAGACAACACAATGGCCAAAAGGACAAACAACGATCTACACGATGTACGTGATCATTAGGTTGTTGCAGATAATACTTTCTTCCGTTTTGATGCGTTTTCTATGTAAGACAAGCCATAAAGACAGCTGCGCGTGACCTTGTCTTACATGGCATTGTCAGCCATTCAAATCGGCCGAGTATAATCAATGGAGTCCGCTTCTACGACTGCTGTAGTAATATAAATTGTCGTCTTTAATAATAGATCTAAAAAAGCTTCAAATATCAATTTTACCTGAATTTTAACTGATTTCCCCTAATAGATTTAATGCGGTTTTAAATAAGTGTGTATTTACTGCATTGCACGTGGCGTTGTAATATTTTGTGTAGTAAACATGACATTGACATGCGAATGAATGAATGAAATCGACATGCTTTGTTTTTAAGTTGAAACGGAAGAAACAGGTACTTGCACTCGTCCTTATTGAAGATCTGGCATTTCTTCCACTCGTGAGAGAAATTCAGCGTCTTTCCACTCGTTCCGCTACGCTCCACTCGTGAGAAGACGGAATTTCTCACACTCGTGGAAGAAATCCCAGATCTTCAATAGGGACTCGTGTAAGAACCTATTAGTCTTTCCTGCAATTTACATCGCAAAATCAAGATTACAAGATTACAAGCTTTACTAAAACCAAGGTTCTCCTTCATTCATAGGTGACCTGAGCCGATGTTGGCAATCCTGTTTGGGTTATTCCATAAACATATCGTGCGCACTAAATTTGATATCTACGTTTTTATTACATACATCAATACATAACTGTATGGTGATTATTGCAGAAAATAAAAGAGATTATACGTAATTTTCTTCTCTTTTTTTTTTTAAATTTGTTGTTCCATTTATTTGGGTGTGGAGCAATATTTAAGAAATAAAAGGTAAACATGTGTATCTGGTGAACTAATTCAATATTGTGGTATCTTTGATCTCTATATACAAATAATCTGCATACAAAGTTATTTTTTGACACCATAGACCAATGATGTATAGCAGGCTGATTTGAATCAAACATATTTTATTGCTCTAATATAAGCAATGAGATTGGGCACAAGTTATAACAACATTGTAAACGCCCTCTCCCTACAATTTACAACATAGCATAATACATGGCAAAACTCAATCAAATAAATATTAGAACAATGTAATAGTGAAATTAACCTTTTACAAAAAAGACAAAATAGATTTTACAAAGAAGAGGTGAAAAAGAACTAGTGAAAGTAACACCTGCAACAATCAATCAAACCTATGACTATTACATATGAACGTTTGAACTGCTGTAAAAATATGAACATTGTGTGCTTCAGTCAAGTTTTCATTTCCATGTAAAATTATATCTATATCTATTGCACCGTAAATTTGAAGTATTAAAAATAGAGTTTTTCTAATGTGTTCATTAATTGGACTTTCAAGAAAAAAGTGAAATGCATTTTCGCACTCAAAACCACAAGCACAACCAGGATTGTCCTTTAAATTAAATCTGAATAAATCGTAGTTAAGAATGCTATAATTATAACGTAATTTGGTGTGAATAATATTAGGGGGCATTTCTATTCTCTAAATCTAAGGAGTTCCAGGCACGAAGTGTAGATGGGAAGAAACTACAATTTGTCAGAGTTAATCTATAGCTAGGAATGGTAAAATTTTCACTGATTCTTAAAGGATAATTAGTAGTTTCGGAAATTCTAGGGGGTAAGATATCTGTTAAATAAGAGTGGGCAGAGTTGATATATGTGATGGGACCAATTCTAATGACAGTGCCTAATATTACAGTATTTCAGTTTCTATTCCCCCTTACATGTGCTATCCCCAACGATCATGAGTGGCCATAAGGAATCTAATCTACAATCCAGTGATAAATTTGATATTATTATACCGCTGTTTTTGCTTTGTCCGTTTGTCTTTTTTAATATGATATGCCCATGAATTGATACTTGTGTAAATTTGAACGTAAGGTCGTATGATCCATAGTGGGTTCATAAAAATGTTCACTACAGGAGAAAGTAATAGAGCGAGAGATGCTTGAGTCGAATCCAATAAGGCGATTGGTTTTCCTCACAGGCGAAGCAAGTACTATTACCTTTTTCCGTATGTTGTCTACAACAGACACGGAGACATCATTAGGCCCAGTTATCTCTTTTTCAAATGCTTTATTCTCATATTCATTTTGCTGAAAAAGAAAAAAAAACACAAATTGCTCTTGAAGCAATCAAGCAGTTCTTGGTATTAAGCATAAGTCCAGTTTGTGACAATATTTAACATTAAATATTGTTCAAAATTAACTTCAAAATCATCTATTTTATAGAACTATAAAGTGTAGCACCGGAGGTAAAAATGTTTACTCCTTTTCGTATCTTAATAACAAATAATAAAAGTCTTATACAGATTGGAAAAAAATTGAACATCTTGCACACTTCTTGTTTCGAAGACTCAAAGATAAACTGTCCTAAAAATAACAGGTTTGATTGCCCAATATTGATTTGCTGATAGCGATACAAAGAAAGATGTCGTTTGAACATATATGACTTTTAAATCCAATCAAGGGAGGCAGAAATACTCTATGTAATTACAATAAAGTATGTAAAGAATAAGCGCATATTACAAAGTGTGTTGGAGTGATACTAGGAAACCTTTAAATATACCATAACATGTCACAAGCGAACATATTTTTTACTAACATTCATGCAACTGTTATTTGAATATGGGAGAATAATTCATGGGAATAGTGTTATTACTACTTCAAACCCTCACTACTCTGACTAACATATATCATAATATGTATCACTAATATCATCTGTTTCCAGTAATATATAAGTAAATTTTGTATCTGTAATATAGCCGTTTAAACACATTTTACATACTTGTTAATGTCACCAACAGGACATCCCGAGCAAGGGGAGTATGTATATGTTAAAAGCATCGTCCCCCCTATATCGTCTGCGCTTCAATCATAAACTATGAACACCATCGCGACCCTTTGTAACTCAGTACAATTGCCACAAATAAATCTCTAGGAACACCATCGGTTCCATTTGTAACTAACTATGAAATTAGCTTAACTAAATCATTAGGGTTTCCATCGTTGCCCTTTGTAGATAAGAATAAAACTGCCTTAAGTAATTCTCTAAGAACACCATTGGTATACTTGTAATTAAACAAAGCTCAAAATTGATGAAATAAACAACTCAGTTACTGCCTTGGCATACGACATACGTACACTCACAACCGATCTAAGAACTGTTGAGACAAAACAAAAAACTATGGAAACGAGTGTCCAGGTAATGAGTGACATGTTCGATGATATAAAACAGAAATGTGACCGATTTACAATGGGATGTATCGATTTAAACAGCAGACTGGGAAAAATCGAACGAGATTTCCAAGGAGAAAAGAAACGTCTTGCACCCACAGCTAACACAATGGACTGCGATGAAATCAACCGGCTAAATGAGACCGTATTAGATCTTCAATGTAGAAGCATGAAGAATAACCTGATATTCGCGGGATTAACCCATAGCCCTGGTGAAAACTGTGAACAGAAATTGAGAAACTTTATTTATGAACAGCTTGGCCTAGAGGAACATATAGAGTTCGGTAATGTGCACAGGTTCGGGCGAGTGGGTAGAAATGGAGCACGTCCGATAGTAGCAAGATTCATCTACTACCACCAACGTAGTATGGTTTTGGACAATTCTTTCCGGCTGCGACGTTCGCCTTTCGTTATACACGAACAATTCCCGGCGAAAATTGTTGAACGAAGGCATGCATTATACCCAGTTATGAACGAAGCCAGGCGACAGGGTAAGCGCACTTCTATGATAAGAGACAAGCTATACATTAATGGAGAGTCATACAAACCACCCATTCAAAATAGTACAAAGAACCCAGATTCGAGGAACTACAGAGAGGCACTTCTAACACCACAGAGAGGTGGGCGTGTCTCGAATACACCGGATCGTCCTTTTAAGCGCCACAGGGTTGGATCATCACCGATACCGGAGCAAGACGGGACAGGCTAGGGGTGTCGGGGAGAAACACAAACAGTGTTGAATAGTTACTGTAATTATGAGCTAAATAGAAATACTGATATTGCTTTGTCAGATTCAAACTGTTATAATAAATGTAATGTAATAAAAGTAAACAATGATCAGTTCAATCAAACAGATGACCAGGATAATCACAAATTAAATGAAACATGTTTAAATCGACAAGCAAGTAATTATTGCACTTTTGATAACTTATCAAAAAGCTTTCCATATTTGGAAATCCCTTTACTTATACAGCAACAGAAATGTAATCAACAAAATATTTCCACAGTGGATAACACAAAATCTGTTTTAGAAAATAAAAGTATTACATGTATTAAAGATAAAGAAAAAAATGACATAAAACTTGTAGATACATGTAATTTTAACGCCCGGAATGTGAATGAAAATATTGAACCACTTTTGATTGAACAACCATTGTTAAATACAAATAGTACCGAAGATGCATGTATATGTACTAACAATACTGTTGTAAATATTGATTTGAATGAATCTACTGATATAGTTGAAAATGTATATAACGAGAGTGTTAGTGAAAATGAGTCAACGTGTAGCGAAAGTATTGATACTAACAATTTGAATGTTTTATGTCTGAACTGTTGCGGGCTTAAGAAAAAGACACGTTACCCAGAATTTGAAAACTTGGTATGCAAACATGACATCATATGTTTACAAGAAACAAAAACGGATGATTTTGATCAAATTGATATACCCGGGTATGTTTTTAAACTAAAAAACCGGAAAACTAAATCAAGAAATAAATCGGGGGGTATAGCTTTAGGTTTTAAAGAACAACTTTCCGACAAAATCTCTCCTGTAGAAACCGAATGTAGATTTGTATTCTGGTTTAAAGTAAGTGCTGATCTTTTAAATACGAACGGAGATGGCCTTTTTGGAATTGTATATATTCCACCCGAATACACATCTTACTCCTCAGATGATGCGTATCGGGAAATTCAAAATGAATATCTAATGTTTTCTCCAAATTATGAATGTGTTTGCCTACTGGGTGATTTTAATAGTAGGACTGCAACTGATGACGATTTTATATTTATAGATGATGATGACCCCTCAACAGAGGGGATTGATATTGTAAATAGTGTTTGCTTTTTAGATATGAATAGCTTGCCACGTAAAAGAAACAGCAGAGATAAAACCAGAAATAACTTTGGTAAATTATTATTGGATTTTTGTAAATCAAATGATTTTTTCATTTTAAATGGACGTTTAAATGGGGATGTAGAGGGAAAATTAACATGTAAAGGTGCGAGTGTTGTCGACTATTGTTTATGTAATGTAAATATCCTGTCAAATTTTGTTAGGCTAAATGTATTAGAATTCTCTAAATTATATTCAGACGCACACTCACCAATTTCCGTTTCAATTAAAGTAAACGAAAAAACGAATAATGCGGCAGAATCTCGTAACCAATCTAATAAAGAGGAAGTAATAAACAAGTGGGACCCAGAAAAATTGCAAGAATTCATTGAAAATATAGAAACAGTGAAAGTAATTGATCTAGAAAATAAACTGATTAACTCAAATAATGATAACACATGTAAGCAGTCTATTAACCAGTATGTACATGACCTATCAGAAATATTTGTAGACTCGGCCAAGAAAACTTTGGGTACACGTACTACAAAAAACTCTAAGCAACAAATAAATAACAGTAAAACTCATAAACCATGGTTTACTGTGCAATGTAAATTTCAAAGACAAAATTATAGAAAATTGAAAAGAAAATACAAAAGGTATAAGACAGAAGCAGTTAAAAATGAGTTAGCTGCAGCGGAAAGACAGTATAAAAGAACACTTGATACAAGTATGTCACGACATAGAAAAGACATGCAAAATAAACTTAAAACTATGCGCACAAAAAATCCAAAAGAATTTTGGAAAATTTTAAATAAAAGTAAAAGAAAAGAACAACCAGACATCCCAGTTGATACTTTTTTCGAATTTTATAAGGAATTAAACCAGAAACCTAATCAAAAAGATACGCCAAACTTACCTGAAACAGAAGTTCAGGAAACAAATCAAATAAATGAAGAAATTAATAAGTATATCGACAAAAATGAGATTTTGAATTGTATAAAAAAGTTAAAATGTAATAAAGCTAGCGGAGAAGATTATATTACAAACGAGTATATTAAAGCTACCGCGACCCAGTTTATTAACATATACGAGAAGTTATTTAACGTTATATTTGATACAGGTATTATCCCTGATATATGGTTAATTGGAAGCATTAAACCTATATTCAAAAACAAAGGAAATAAATATGACCCAAACAATTTTCGACCAATAACCATATTAAGCTGCCTAGGTAAACTTTTCACATCTATATTGAACGATAGACTAAATACATTCTCAGAAGAATTTAAGGTATTAAACGAAAGCCAGTGTGGATTCCGTAAACAATACTCCACTATTGATAGTATATTTATCCTTTATTCCTTCTTCGAATGTCTCAAAAGTAAAAATAAAAAATTATTTTGTGCTTTCGTGGACTTTGAAAAAGCGTTCGACAAAGTCTGGCGTGAAGCATTATGGTACAAACTTTTATTGAACAATATCAATGGTAAAATGTATCGTTTGATATTAAATATGTATGATAACATTAAATCATGTGTAGTATATAACAATTGTAAATCTGATTTCTTTAGGTGTGAAAACGGTGTTAGACAGGGTGAGAACTTATCCCCGTTTTTGTTTTCAATTTTTCTAAATGATTTAGAATCTTATCTGCAGTCAAAAGATGTCAGTGGGTTGACAACATTGGCTGAAGAAATTGAAAACCAGTTAAATATATATCTGAAACTTTTCGTTATACTGTACGCCGACGATACAGTGATAATGTCGGAAACCAAAGAGGATCTTCAGAAACAACTTGATGTCTTTTCTGAATATTGTAAGTTTTGGCAACTTAAAGTTAATGTCGAAAAAACTAAAATTTTGGTTTTTTCTAGAGGGAGGCTTCCAAATAATCTTACATTCACATTTAATGAAATGGAAATTGGAATAGTGTCTGAATTTAATTATCTGGGTGTTTTACTTTCAAAATCTGGGAACTTTTCAATGGCAAAAAAAGCTCAAGTAGAGAAAGCCACAAAAGCAATGTTCGAAGTTTTAAAAAGAGGAAAAATACATAACCTATCAATTCAGTGCCAGTTAGACTTATTTGATAAAATAATAAAACCTATTTTATTGTATGGGTGTGAAGTTTGGGGGTTTTCAAAAAACGAAATTATAGAAAGGGTACACTTGCGATTTTGTAAACTATTACTTAATTTTAAAACTTCCACACCAAGTTACATGGTTTATGGGGAACTAGGTAGATATCCCCTAGACATTGATATAAAAGTTAGAACAATATCTTTTTGGGCTAAACTAATCAGTGGAAAGCAAACAAAACTATCTGCTATCATTTATAAATGTATGTATAATATGTTGCGAGTGAGAGATAGAAACTTTATGTGGTTGAAATATATTGTGTAATTGTGGTTTTAATTATATTTGGGAGTCACAAACTTTTATTAATGAATTGTGGTTGAAACACTCAATTAAACAAAATCTCACTGATCAATATCTCCAAACGTGGCTTTCTTCAGTAAACGATTCTCCGAAGGCACTGAATTACAGAATATATAAAGATAATTTGGTTTTCGAAAACTACTTAAATATTTTAAATGATAAGGATAATTTGACATTCAGTAAATTTAGAACAACAAACCATAAGTTACCAGTCGAAAATGGTAGATGGAAAAACATAGCCAGAGAGAATAGAATATGTCCCTTATGTAATAATGGAGAAATTGGAGATGAATTTCATTATCTATTTAAATGTCAGTATTTCGGCAATCAAAGAAAAATTTATATAAAGAAAAACATTCGTATAAATCCAAACATAATAAAGTTCAAACTATTAATGACATCAACTTCAAAAATAGAACTCCAAAAATTATGTCGTTTTGTCAGAATTATTAATAAAGGTGTGTCGACTCCCGGTTAACCTCTTGTTATGACCTGTCTGTATATATTGTAAATAGTGTACATATTTTCATATCTCTATACCTGTATGTATTATGGTTTAAGAGAAAATAAAGAATGAATAGGAACTAATTATACAATTGCCTTAAGGGGATCTCATAGAACTCCATCGGTTACCATTGCAACTAGCAAACTAATTGCCCTAAATAAATATGTAGGACCACCATCAGATCACTTAAGAAATAAATCATGGAAGCCAGAATGTGTTGGGAGTTTTAACATGGATTGGCGGATATTAGTATTTTATCCCGAGCCAGAAGCGAGGGATAAAATTTACTAATATCCACCAATCCATGTTAAAACTCAAAACACATTCTGGCTTCCATGATTTATTTCGATTCTGATATGTCTAAGAGTACAAATACGGTAGTATACTTTGATTGGAAGACGGTTATTTATATTTACGTTTGCGGAAAATGTCGCACACAATTTATGCTGCCAATGGAAAAGTCAGTCACATTCACCGGCGCATGTGCTAATGAGATTATACCGAATGGATAACTCGCTCGTTTGTTAACAAAGAGAAAGAAGGACGTAATGTTAGAATATGTAATTAACAATACATGTGCCTTAGGTAAATCTGTAGGTCAACCATCAGATCAATGTGTAACTAACAATGCATTTGCCCTAGATAACCCTCTAGGAACACCATCGGTACCCTTTGTAAATAACAATAGAATTGCCTTTAGTAACTCACTAGGAACACCATCGGTACCCTTTGTAAATAACAATAAAATTGCCTTTAGTAACTCTCTAGGAACACCATCGGTACCATTTGTAAATAACAATAGAATTGCCTTTAGTAACTCTCTAGGAACACCATCGGTACCCTTTGTAAATAACAATAGAATTGCCTTTAGTAACTCTCTAGGAACACGATCGGTACCCTTTGTAAATAACAATAGAATTGCCTTTAGTAACTCTCTAGGAACACCATCGATGCCCTTTGTAAATAACAATATAATTGCCTTTAGGAACACCCTCGTCGTCTTTTACAACTAACAATACAATTACCCTACGTAAATCTGTAGGAACACCATCAGTATTTTCTTTGTAAATAATAATTCGATTGCCTTATGTGATTCTCCAAAACAACCACTGGTATTCTTTATAACTAACAATAAAATTGCCTTAAAGTGGCATTATCTGCCAAAATCGTAAATTTTTGCTACCCATAAAAACTATCAGATATGATTGATGCCTTAATAAAACGTGTTTCTGTAACTCATAAATGTTATGAAATGTACGCGCATCGGGGAAAAAAGGTGCAACTGCTCGTGTTTTGAGATCGATCAAGAAATGGACACCATCTTATTAATTATCGGCATTGTTTACAGAGTTTGCCGAATCGTCATTAAATCAGTACAACAATGCACTTATTTCTTATTTTCTGTGAATCTGTTTTTAGTCGGCGTTAATTACGGAAGTTTGCAGTTAATAAGCGACAAAATACAAATTATTCGTTTTTACCTGTCACTAGTAAGGTCAGATGCATACGTAGAAAGCGAGGTCAAATTATTTGCTTGCAAGGAAATAAATGGCGAAAAGTGGTACGATAAGCTGTTTAATGTGAAATATTTACCTTTATTTCATCATTTTAAAGCTATTTACCAATTTCCAAAACATATAATTGTTTTGGTCAAAATCGTAGCTAATGCCGCTTTAAAGGCATATTGTCTACCACAATCGTAATTTTTTCATACCCAAAATTATTGTCGTTTTCCGTACTGACCTTCATAAAATGAAGATTAACACCGAGTTATGCTGCAAAAGATACGATTTTTTGACAAAAAAGACCCAAAACTATCGTTATCGGAATTATTGTCCAGGATAACAAGATTTCAAATTTATTCATATGACCTTCTATGTGAACCCGTCTTGAGCATGCGCACTGCTTAGAAACAATAAACAACATGTGGTTCTTGGGCAAAAGAGAAAGTGTCAACGCATGGAAGAAAGCGGACTTTGACGGATTCAGAGAGAAAGATGAATAGAAGTGAAGTATCTTCCAAATGGAACAAATGCAGGATATATGTAGGGGAACAGTTGGACCGTTGGGACGAACTCAAGGAAGTGCTACGCGTCCAAACTCGCGCTGAAGTGGCAAAGATTTTGCTTGATAGGTAAGCCGAGCATGTTTTTTCCTTTTCTCGATCGTTTTTATATACCAGCTTCTCCTGCATATGGTGTTTACATCTCGCAGTTGATTTGTTATGCAAGGGCCAGTAGCAATTATTCTGATTTCCTGAAACGTCATCTTCATCTGAGAAACAGGCTACTGGACCAGGGCTATAAAAAGATTCGCCTTATTCGATCTCTTAAAAAGTTTATATTCCGATACCAAGATCTTGTCGAAATATATTCCGTCTCTGCAGAAAAGATTTTAAACGATGGATTTTCATATAGTGAAAATGTATAAAGATAAGTGGTCAAAAACAAAAATGTCAAAAATATTTTTTTTTATCAATGTGTGACGTAAAAATGTTTTTGACATTCACTTCACTGAGTTTGGTGCTGTTATGACAACTGTTTTACCTGTTTTGTTCAAGTATTGTTATAAATACTGTTATAGTGACAGCCGGAAACTTTGAGCCGTAATGAAAGGGGGAGGTTTGGCGCTTTAAAATCTGATTCAACCCACCATTTCTTTAGAAATGCCTGTACCAAGTCAGGGTCATTACGGTTTTCACAGTTTTCCGTTTGTTGACTGATTTTGCCTGTTTATATACTTATGAGTTTTGACTTCCCTTTGTAAGATTGCTCGGAGTTCGGTAATTTTGTTATTATCCTTATTTTCATATTTTATGAATTTATGATGATGCCTATGATCATTTTCGGTAGATATTATTCAATATATGTAATCTTGCACCTGGCAACAGCAAATTATTGTCAATGAATAGCATAAAACGGCCGTATTTGCGAGGTAAACAAACACGAATTTTAACATCCATGCTGCAGCATACTGGCATAAAAATAGATCAAAATAGATTTGGCCTCGCTCAGGTCAGTGCATAATTAATTAGCTTCCAGTAACGATGGTCAGCTTTTTTAAATCGAAAAACAACGTTTCGTAGCGTATTCGCCAATAATTCGGTGTTTAATCTTCATTTTATGAAGGTCAGTACGGAAAACTACAATAATTTTGGGTATGAAAAAATTACGATTGTGGTATGCCTTTAAGTGATCACGAAGCAACGATTTATGATTTAAAGTTTGAATACGTGTATCATTATATAACGAGAACGATATTCAAACAAATGCCTTGATCAAATTCCTATAAAAATTCAGCACATAAAAATTATAACGTGGACACGCATAAGTGAACAAAATAAAATATTTCCCAGGTTATAAAAGTCAATGGATTTTAAATAGTTTCTTTGTCGCCTTATTTAGCTGAAAAATGCTATGTGAGTTTTCGTCGTTACTCGGTGTCCGTCGTCTGTTGACAATGTAAAACTCTCCTTTGTCTAAATGATCCACTAATAGACAAAAAGAGGATACAGTTTTGAAAATCAATATAAAGTTTACATCATATCGACAATAGTCTTTCAATACAGTAACATAACTTTCTTTCCGATGAAAACAAGTTTTCAGCATACTGCCACTAGAGAGTGGTACGATATCCAAGGAGAAAAAATTAACAAAAAGTCAATACCTTAATGACATTGATGACCAATTATAGTCGTAAAATGACAAACAAAGCTATACTGCACGGTCGGAAAAGTTCAAAAATCTAATCGAAAAACCGCACTTACTTTCCTGGTTCAATACAGGCACTTCATTAATAAGTGGTGGTGTTAGTCTAGGTTTATGGGCCCAAACCCACTACTAATGAAATGATGCGGTCATTTCAAGTTTTCCTAATGAGAATAAAATGCAAACCTTCACCTATAACTTCGTGAGCATTGTTGTAGTGAAGAACACTCTAATCTTGGACGTTATATATAAAGATATATAAACCAGTAATGAATCGACCGATATAAACATTCAAGACAATAGTTTTAAGAAGAGTTTGAAGATACCAAAGGTGTAATCACAATCCGTAAATCGAAGGACAGACAACACAACGGCCAAAAGAAAAAGGACAAAGGGACAAACAATGATGCACAAAACACCACACAGAAAACAAAAGATCGAGCAACACGAACCCCACTAAAAATCTGGGGTGTACTCAGGTGCTCAGGAAGGGTCAGCAGTTCCTGCTCCACAAGTGGTACACGTCGTGCGCTACGCTAGTCACAAACCCGGTGATAAGTCATGAAAGAGGAAAAGACCGGGAAGTGATTACGACAAATGGAACATATCCGTGGTCATTTGTGACAAAGATAGTCCATAGCGGTCAACCAAGTCATGGTGACGACCGTAAAACTTTCGAAGAGATGACTTCAACTTAACCAAGAGGAATTTTTGGTTCAGTAGCTTCTTTGCTAACAGCAACCCTCTATCAATGAAATCCTGATAGGAACCACAAGCGCTGGAATATCGGATCAACTTAGAAATATATACCGGTACTCCATATGCAGGTGCTGCTGGAATGTTGTTACATATAAATGGAAAGTTCACAATGGGAGAATTGAAATCATGTCTATTGACTAATGTTTCGTTTCTACCGACCCCCACTGTCAATTTCGAACTGTGGACCAAGGTTTGAAGCAGACCTAGCTCTATCTATGGTATCCTTTATTTCAAGTTCAATGGGGTAGATGTGATCAATAGAATCACCAAGCGTAGAATTAATGAGTGAAAAGACAGATTTATATAGCAGGACGTGAAATTAAAGGATCGGGCTAGCTTCTTTTTGTTTTTCTTGAAAAGCTCCTGTATGAAGTCAATTGTCAAGTGCAACCTCTGGCATAATCCTCAACGTGGTGAAAGCGATCAGTATTTGATTGAAGAAGAAATAGAAGATCATATTCACATGATAATGCGTGATAATACGGACTGTGGAATGTTGCTTCCTTTCTCATGTCTTGTCAGAGATCTGCCATAGTGGTTGGTTTTTGCGGTGTGCGCCGTATACGAGGGATCAATTCATCCCATGTGTACTCGATGGGATACATGTCACTTGATCTTGAAGACTAAGATAACCGCGAGTAGTGTGTGGTCCTGGCAATTTTCACACTTCCGCCACCAAAACAACAGTTAACAAATACATCGCCTGATTTATGATTTACTCAAGCAGGGCCATGTGATTGCAACAGAGTGAAATGATATTATTGGAAACACATGACACCATTTGTTGTACAACCGTTAACATAACTGTGCTTGGCACCATCTAGACGACGTTGCTATGGGTGTCGTAGAGCAATAGTTTGGTGTCGATGTGCACACCTAGGTCGATTATTTGGAATATGAAACTCAGACAGATTGCCCGTGTACAAACCTGTTTGCTTTTAATAACATTTGACATGGCTAATAGGATCCTATCCCGCAATTGACGTTGAAAAATCAACATGTCATCAGCTGAAGATGAGATTTTCGGCCGCTCCGAACCAGGGTGGTCTCCTGCATTGTGCAACCACTCTGCTGAAACCGATGGATGCCGTAAAATGGCAAACGTCTATAGCCAATAACATTTGTGATAACTCTAACACCCATTCCTGTCTAGACAAAACCTAAGGCATGTTCTCTCAAATATTCAGAAAGACGAGGGATTGTGTTATTCTCATTCAGCTGTTATATGATCAACTGTATGTATGACCAATATATGATATATCGATATTCGTTGATTAACAGTTGCATATGTAGTTGTCGGTTTAACATATCACAAAGAAATATAAATTATAATCTCTGTTTAACTGTTTAATGCATAGCCTTCATTTCGTTCCGATCTGATGTTCAAGATAACCGCCATGGGGCATAATATGTTGACTGCAATATGTAAATATTCTCCTCGGAAACCACATTGCCATACGAATCAAGACGTTACAATAATGGTTTATAAATGAATACTAATCTGTTTCGATCTGACATTCAATATAGTACATCTACTCCCACCCGAAAAATGACAACAAAATAGGACCGAAGTGCAGCCTCAGCCAAAACAATAAGAAGCATTACTGTTACATTTTTAGTTAGCACTCCTAATTCTAAATATACAAAGAAAATATTAATATCATCAAACACGTTTTCAATTTTAATAAATCTTCAAAAAGATTCCTTGTAGTATAATTACTCGATAATTATCTACTCTCCAACCTCGTATTCATCCAACACAACCTTTTTATTAATTCGTTAATTATTTACAATATATCTCTATATGTATTATATGTATGCTCAGAATGATCATTATACTATGTGAATTTATTGTATAAATGGGAGAAGACTTCATAAGTTGGTAAAACTTGTGTCCTATCCCTTTTGTTAATTTAATAAATAAAAGCATCATAAACTAAAATTCTAAATAAAACTCTCGTTTATTTTGCTGTTCAAAAATCTATAGCTTAAAAGATATTTGGATTTTTCGTTATTCTAATAAAAAAATTTTTTTTTTTTTTTTTAACTTGTCTATCGTTATTCTCCGTCAAATGCTCCCCGTTTTTCGAAGTCTCGGGAATAAATATAGGTTTAAAGAGTAGTGTACAATGTTGCCTAGTTCTTATACACATATATAGTGCATATCACCACTAATATTGTGAATTCGAATCCTGCTCATGGTACAACATTATGTGGTAAAGTTTGTCTTTTACTTGCGGCAGGTTGGTGGTTTTCTCCGGGTACTCCGGTTTCCTTCACCAATAAAACTGAACCCACGAAATAACTGAAATATTGTTGAATGTGGCGTTAAACACCAATACCCTATACACATATAGTCACAGAATATTAAATACAATAAATTAAGGGGTCAAATACCAATGTTAGGGTACGTAACTAGTCCGGATAGACAAAAACATACATACATTCACGTATGGAACATTAAATCAATAAGGATATCAACCTGACAAAATACGAATCAGGTAGCATTTTCAAACATTTTAAGATCAAACTATTTTCACACTTTTTACCTGTAGAAGCCAAATTACAAGGGATGCAGATTATAGGCATGTATATATAACTAGGTATAAATACAGATCTACAAACTTATAATATGTTTGGAGTGTGACATATCCTGGTTTACTGAACTATATGCAATTTTTTGTCGTCAAAAGAAAAGATTAAAAGCAAATGTCTGCATATTTATTCTGAATACGGTCATATATTTTGATACAATCGACAGGTAAATTACTATTATTTTTACCTTCTACAGTAAGGTGCTGAACTTATCATGATATCATGTCAACACTATGTTTGCATTTAATGTGTACATTCGAAAAAATTATAAATAATACATACCGAACCCATAGCTTCTGTGTATGTACTGTTATATAGGACTAATTCATTCGGGTCACACTTCAATACATTTGTATATTTATGTTTTATTTACTGGACGTTTCACATGAAATAACCTGGATGTTAACAGTTTAACGTTAAATATTCTGAACACATGGGCAAAATTCAGGTGATCATATAATTATATATGGAGGTGTGACAGATCATAGACGATGTATCTTCTATATATATCAATGATATGATCTGGAGTCAAGCATATAATAGTAAAGGGGGTGAAAAGGATCACGAAGGCAAAAAGCGAAACACTGGTATTGTGATAAAAAATGTGCTCGACTTTCGGAAGGTCACAAATATGTAACTGTCAAAATAGCATAGAAACCTATAGTATTTATTATTTTGTAGAAGTTTATGCGATTATAAAAATAATATTGGGGTTTCTCTTCACTTTTGGATCTTGTGTCCGAAAGATATCTGTTGTACCATGTTGAAGATGGCGAAGCTTTTATATATTAGAATTTGATATAATTTCATATAATCCGATTTAAACATCATTTGGGGCTATTGTTTGTGTCAGTCATATTTCCCTCTCACTGATACAACCCCGATGGTTCAAGATCTATGCTGTCACTAGTTCCCTTTTTCTGCTTAATGTTGGAACACCTTGATAGAAAGTTATTGCTGCCAACAACGTCATGGAAAAACTCGTCCATCCCAAAACCCCCTTTTTTCTAAAGAGAAACATCAAATAGATGCGTCTATGAATTACATCGTAGTTTATCAACTGTAATCAGACAATATAATGGCACAAAGAAAAAGGGTAATCAGACAATATAATGGCACAAAGAAAAAGGGTAATCAGACAATATAATGGCACAAAGAAAAAGGGTAATCAGACAATATAATGGCACAAAGAAAAAGGGTAATCAGACAATATAATGGCACAAAGAAAAAGGGTAATCAGACAATATAATGGCACAAAGAAAAAGGGTAATCAGACAATATAATGGCACAAAGAAAAAGGGTAATCAGACAATATAATGGCACAAAGAAAAAGGGTAATCAGACAATATAATGGCACAAAGAAAAAGGGTAATCAGACAATATAATGGCACAATGAAAAAGGCTAATCAGACAATATAATGGCACAAAGAAAAAGGGTAATCAGACCATATAATGGCACAATGATAAAGGGTAATCGGACAATATAATGGCACAAAGAAAAAGGGTAATCAGACAATATAATGGCACAATGAAAAAGGCTAATCAGACAATATAATGGCACAAAGAAAAAGGGTAATCAGACAATATAATGGCACAAGGAAAAAGGGTAATCAGACAATATAATGGCACAAAGAAAAAGGGTAATCAGACAATATAATGGCACAAAGAAAAAGGGTAATCAGACAATATAATGGCACAAAGAAAAAGGGTAATCAGATAATATAACGGCACAAAGAAAAAGAGTAATCATACAATATAATGGCACATAGAAAACGGGTAATCAGACAATATAATGGCACAAAGAAAAAGGGTAATCAGAAAATATAATGGCACAAAGAAAAAGGGTAATCAGACAATATAATGACACAAAGAAAAAGAGTAATCAGACAATATAATGGCACAATGAAAAAGGGTAATCAGACAATATAATGGCACAAATAAAAAGGGTAATCAGACAATATAATGGCACAAAGAAAAAGGGTAATCAGACAATATAATTGCACAAAGAAAAGGGTAATCAGACAATATAATGGTACAAAGAAAAAGAGTAATCAGACCATATAATGGCACAATGATAAAGGGTAATCGGACAATATAATGACACAAGGAAAAAGGGTAATCAGACAATATAATGGCACAAGGAAAAAGGGTAATCAGACAATATAATGGCACAAAGAAAAAGGACGAGATGACAAGCAGTGGTCGACATAATACTACACAGAAATGACGATCGAAATGAATTATTGTCTTTCATTTCAATGTATAATATTTTCAAACATATTTTATTTGCGTTTCCTATACATAGAGACAGGAATCACAAGATCGTTGAAGTAATGCAATTCTGTACATATATTAAGAGAAATATTGATGATGCAATGAAATTATATATATGTCACTGTCAGCTGTGTATTACAGGCAAGATTAATAAAACAATTTATTAACCAACTTACTATATTATGACTAAATGCATATGTTTTATAAATCTCCTGGCAGAGCATTACAGGATTTACTGGGCTTTAATACAGGGCCATTATGGAAAAAAATGATCCATTATGAAAAAAATGGTGCCAAGTTTTAACACGTTCACTTAAGTTTTGTTTCTTTTGTTTTTGACTAAAAATCGTCATCTTTATATAAATAAATAACTGGATATTCTGAAAATCAGGATTAGTGAAATAGACTATAGATTTCGATACGTCATCGTGTGCAAAGGTCAGTAGGGCAGATGACCAGGATATGTTGTGTTAACCCTTTGACTGTGCTAGGGGCATATAATATGTCGCTTGAGAAAGAAATTTACGTTTATTTTCTTTAAGAATAAGTTACGCAAATACATAATAATTAGAATGCACAATTTGAAATCAGATACATATATTGCACATATACTGTACTATGATATATATAAACGGTAAGTATTAAGAAAATGGTGTTTTAATAATGGCCCTGTTATGTGTCCTCGATCTGTAATAATGGCCCTCGAAGTCTGTATTGTCCATCGGCGTTGCCTCGGGCCAATACAGACTCCTTTATGAAAACATCCATTTGTTAATATTATAGTAATTCTGTCCTTGTATCACAGGAAAAAGTCATGTTATTACATGCATGAATCACAGATGTGAATATTTGAAGTACCTGGTATGTAATTATATACAGGTATGATCGAGGTAGATATTGTTATGTAATGATGTACATGCATCAGATGTAGATAGTTGAAGTATAGGTGCCATGTTTTGTATGTCTGGGTTTTGATTTTTTTTATTGATTTCTCCCATTCGTATTTGTTTCACTTGTGTTTTGCGTCATATTTATCCGTAAATTCCTGTTGCATTTGTGTTTTTTGTCTTTCCCTGGTGGATGTGGTTTTCATACATGTCAACTAGATGCTATTTCATGTTTCACTGGTGTTAATTGTGATTTTTGTACTGGCTCCTCTGATTTGTATTCTATGTTTGTCCAGGTTGTGATTTGTATTCTATGTTTGTCCAGGTTGTGATTTGTATTCTATGTTTGTCCGGGTTGTGATTTGTATTCTATGTTTGTCCGGGTCGTGATTTGTATTCTATGTTTGTCCGGGTTGTGATTTGTATTCTATGTTTGTCCGGGTTGTGATTTGTATTCTATGTTTGTCCAGGTTGTGATTTGTATTCTATGTTTGTCCAGGTTGTGATTTGTATTCTATGTTTGTCCGGGTCGTGATTTGTATTCTATGTTTGTCCGGGTCGTGATTTGTATTCTATGTTTGTCCGGGTCGTGATTTGTATTCTATGTTTGTCCGGGTCGTGAATTGTGTTCTGGTTTTTGTATTTGTCCATCTAGTTGATTTTTCATGTTTACTGCTGTTGTTTCCGTTGTGATTTTTGTACCACATTAATCTACCTGTTGATGTTATTGCAAAGTAATTTGATCTAAGCCATTCATTTAAACTGTTTTTAAATGTCACTTCGTCACTAGTTCAATGACTTTAGAGTATGTGTCCTATATTACATAAAAGAAGTTTACCTTTAGAAGACGATAATAAGTTTAAAAACTTGTCTGATCTATTTTTGTAATAATAGAATATATTTAAATTTCAAAACCCAATGTCATGTAGCACAAAAAAATAAAGCAAATTGTTTGGATAATTGAAAGTTCTTTCCCTGAGAATATTTTGAAGATTGCATAAAAGGGATGTTACGCGATCTTTAGTTTTATATGTATGTTTTGTAGATCGTTGTTTGTCCTTTGTACTTTTCCTTTTGGCCATTGTGTTGTCTGTCCTTCGATTTACGGATTGTGATTACCCTTATGATATCGGACCTTTAGGAAGTTAGTCATAAAGAGAGAAGTGTTGTGATTACGTTTACTATTTATCACAGGAACATATTTGTATTTGTCTTAAATCAGGATAGGTGTACTTGCATCTGAAAATTATCTTTTCTTTTTGCACCTGAGTTCACCCCCGGTTTTTAGTGAGGCTCGTGTTACGCGATCTTTAGTTTTATGTGTATGTTTTGTAGATCGTTGTTTGTCCTTTGTACTTTTTCTTTTGGCCATTGTGTTGTCTGTCCTTCGATTTACGGATTCTGATTACCCCTTTGACATCTTCAAACTCTAGATCTTCTATTTATATCCGTCCCAGAAAGAGTTCCGATATTTCGTGTTGTTAATCACGTGATTTGAATACAAGGTACGGCATATGCGTGGAACACGTAAATAATTTGTCATATTTAAAAAAGACCTGTTGTGTTCCACACTGGGAAAAGGTAGGTCGTGGAAGATATCACGATTATAACTAAGTCCTATCCACAACAACAGACGGTACTGCTAAATTTAGACTAGGGAAAATACGCATAATAAAAGTTTATTAAAACAACTATTTTGTTTTATCAATTAACGAAATTGACATTCCAAAATAGTAACTGAATTGAAAATATTATAGTACATGTTTTTAAGATATATATTCTTTGAAATAAATTGTATTTGTTCTGCACATTTATGTTCTATTTGTGTCAATTTTCCATGTCCTTATTGAATGTCCGATTATAAAACTTTTGCGTAGAAAGATGAGAATCTCCCTGAACAAATAGTCCCATCAACTCACATTCAGATGCTAAGTTTTTTGTCCATCTTTACTATTATTTTGTAACGTCATCCTCATTGTGTAATTGAAACAAACAAAAGATAGAACCATTGTCTTTTTGTCGTTGTCATTCATTTTTTTGTGGAATATACATTTCTATTATGGTTAGCTGAAAATTCCTTATAATTTTCTTTTAATGACAGTTATCTACATTGGAATAATTTCGAAAATAAGTCATCAGATAGATAGAATTTTAAAGAAAATTTTCAAAGAGGTAATCATAAGTCATCAGTCGCAGAAGGACGGAAAATGCAATGACCAAACGAAGAAAAGGGACAAAATGAGACAGAATAATTTACAAAACACTACACAAATACTAAAGATCGATACTAAAGAGCAATTACAACCCCACTAAAAACCGGGGGTGAACTCAGATGTTCCGTTATGTCGGTTCAATATAGTCGATCTGTGCTTCAAGCCGGGAGTGAACTCAGATGTTCCGTTATGTCGGTTCAATATAGTCGATCTGGGCTTCAAGCCGGGGGTGAACTCAGATGTTCCGTTATGTCGGTTCAATATAGTCGATCTGGGCTTCAAGCCGGGGGTGAACTCAGATGTTCTGTTATGTCGGTTCAATATAGTCGATCTGTGCTTCAAGCCGGGAGTGAACTCAGATGTTCCGTTATGTCGGTTCAATATAGTCGATCTGGGCTTCAAGCCGGGGGTGAACTCAGATGTTCCGTTATGTCGGTTCAATATAGTCGATCTGGGCTTCAAGCCGGGGGTGAACTCAGATGTTCCGTTATGTCGGTTCAATATAGTCGATCTGGGCTTCAAGCCGGGGGTGAACTCAGATGTTCCGTTATGTCGGTTCAATATAGTCGATCTGGGCTTCAAGAGTTAGGGTGTTATATCGTGGTGGTCAATTTTATTGGTGGAGGAAACCGGAGAAAATCACCAACCGGTCTGAAGTCACTGAAACATTACCACATACAGTTGTTTTGAACTGACGGGAAGGCTACTT
This sequence comes from Bathymodiolus brooksi, assembly GCA_963680875.1. Taxonomy (NCBI): domain Eukaryota; kingdom Metazoa; phylum Mollusca; class Bivalvia; order Mytilida; family Modiolidae; genus Bathymodiolus; species Bathymodiolus brooksi. The sequence continues at coordinate 36,855,581 of OY804576.1, forward strand.
TATTTTTAAAATACTTACTGCTCTTTCATTGATAAGAACATCTTTTGGTACAAGTTCGAAAACCACATTTCATGTATCTCTATGGGTATGTCATTTAGTAGTTTATGCTAAATGATCGGACTCAACAGTTGATGATTTATTTTATCAATTTACATCAGCTTGTTACCATTTTATAATTTTCCAAAAGTTTAAATAACATCGCAAAAAGCAAACGGAAGTTTATACAACCAAAACAGCACTTTATTTGATTAGTCAATTGATTATAATTGGAGGAAATGCATAACATGTTATCTTTCTCAGTTTAATGCGAGATGTTGTGTGGTTTACTGATGTTGATGTGCGATGCTAGAATCCATCATAGTGGACACGGAGGAGTATTTGATAGTACGAGTTGGTTTATGGTGGGTTTTGTCTATTGTTGTGTATCAGCACTCTCAGTAATACCGTAACTACATAATACCACATTTATTGGAGGAGGGAGGCAGCTATATATAAGGACGCTTCAGATAATCCAAATAAAAACAACATGCACAAACTCTTCGCATTCATGTAAAAACGGAGGGTAAAGATCAATGTTCGACTATGTATGCCCACCAAACAATATCACACCCAGAGTACATAAAAACACGAAAACCCGTTTGAATTTTACCCGGAGTTCAAAAATTAGTTGTATTTATTCAGATGAATCATTTTACTATTACTACACGATTAAAGTACAGAGGTTATACAACCAGCTCCAAGGACGATGATTACATAATTTATTTTGAATACCCCGGTTGGAAAATAACTAAAGTCATTGTACCTATTAATAAATATATATTTTATTACCAAGGTTAAAGTCAACAGATCAACATGTTTTGGTAATTTGATACTGTAAATAACAAAATGATAAAACTTTATTTACAAACAAGTTCAAATTAAGTAGAGCCAAAGTCACAATTATTGCATAAAAACCCATTCATTCCGAATATCAAAATAAATCACTTTAACCAAAGAATGATGACAATTTATTTTTGCTCTAACGCACACTCGTAAATGACTGTGTTGTTGGGTTACTCGTGAGTCTTCTGATTACCCCTACAGTATCTACATATGTGACTGTGTTGTTGGGTTACTCGTGAGTCTTCTGATTACCCCTACAGTATCTACATATGTGACTGTGTTGTTCGGTTACTCGTGAGTCTTCTGATTACCCCTACAGTATCTACATATGTGACTGTTGTTCGGTTACTCGTGAGTCTTCTGATTACCCCTACAGTATCTACATATGTGACTGTGTTGTTCGGTTACTCGTGAGTCTTCTGATTACCCCTACAGTATCTACATATGTGATTGTGTTGTTCGGTTACTCGTGAGTCTTCTGATTACCCCTACAGTATCTACATATGATATATTTGATTACCCCTACAGTATCTACATATGATATATTTGATTACCTCTACAGTATCTACATATGATATATTTGATTACCCCTACAGTATCTACATATGATATATTTGATTACCCCTACAGTATCTACATATGATATATTTGATTACCCCTACAGTATCTACATATGATATATTTGATTACCCCTACAGTATCTACATATGATATATTTGATTACCCCTACAGTATCTACATATGATATATTTGATTACCCCTACAGTATCTACATATGATATATTTGATTACCTCTACAGTATCTACATATGATATATTTGATTACCCCTACAGTATCTACATATGATATATTTGATTACCCCTACAGTATCTACATATGATATATTTGATTACCCCTACAGTATCTACATATGATATATTTGATTACCCCTACAGTATCTACATATGATATATTTGATTACCCCTACAGTATCTACATATGATATATTTGATTACCCCTACAGTATCTACATATGATATATTTGATTACCCCTACAGTATCTACATATGATATATTTGATTACCTCTACAGTATCTACATATGATATATATGATTACCTCTACAGTATCTACATATGATATATTTGATTACCCCTACAGTATCTACATATGATATATTTGATTACCCCTACAGTATCTACATATGATATATTTGATTACCTCTACAGTATCTACATATGATATATTTGATTACCTCTACAGTATCTACATATGATATATTTGATTACCTCTACAGTATCTACATATGATATATTTGATTACCCCTACAGTATCTACATATGATATATTTGATTACCCCTACAGTATCTACATATGATATATTTGATTACCCCTACAGTATCTACATATGATATATTTGATTACCCCTACAGTATCTACATATGATATATTTGATTACCCCTACAGTATCTACATATGATATATTTGATTACCCCTACAGTATCTACATATGATATATTTGATTACCTCTACAGTATCTACATATGATATATTTGATTACCCCTACAGTATCTACATATGATATATTTGATTACCCCTACAGTATCTACACATGATATATTTGATTACCCCTACAGTATCTACATATGATATATTTGATTACCCCTACAGTATCTACATATGATATATTTGATTACCTCTACAGTATCTACATATGATATATTTGATTACCCCTACAGTATCTACATATGATATATTTGATTACCCCTACAGTATCTACATATGATATATTTGATTACCCCTACAGTATCTACATATGATATATTTGATTACCCCTACATTATCTACATATGATATATTTGATTACCCCTACAGTATCTACATATGATATATTTGATTACCCCTACAGTATCTACATATGATATATTTGATTACCCCTACAATATCTACATATCATATATTTGATTACCTCTACAGTATCTACATATCATATATTTGATTACCCCTACAGTATCTACATATCATATATTTGATTACCCCTACAGTATCTACATATGATATATTTGATTACCCCTACAGTATCTACATATGATATATTTGATTACCTCTACAGTATCTACATATCATATATTTGATTACCCCTACAGTATCTACATATGATATATTTGATTACCTCTACAGTATCTACATATGATATATTTGATTACCCCTACAGTATCTACATATGATATACTTGACTACCCCTACAATATCTACATATGATATATTTGATTACCCCTACAGTATCTACATATGATATAGTTGATTACCCCTACAGTATCTACATATGATATATTTGATTACCCCTACAGTATCTACATATGATATATTTGATTACCCCTACAGTATCTACATATGATATATTTGATTACCCCTACAGTATCTACATATGATATATTTGATTACCCCTACAGTATCTACATATGATATATTTGATTACCCCTACAGTATCTACATATGATATATTTGATTACCCCTACAGTATCTACATATGATATATTTGATTACCCCTACAGTATCTACATATGATATATTTGATTACCCCTACAGTATCTACATATCATATATTTGATTACCTCTACAGTATCTACATATCATATATTTGATTACCCCTACAGTATCTACATATCATATGTTTGATTACCCCTACAGTATCTACATATGATATATTTGATTACCCCTACAGTATCTACATATGATATATTTGATTACCTCTACAGTATCTACATATCATATATTTGATTACCCCTACATTATCTACATATCATATATTTGATTACCCCTACAGTATCTACATATGATATATTTGATTACCCCTACAGTATCTACATATGATATATTTTATTACCTCTACAGTATCTACATATGATATATTTGATTACCTCTACAGTATCTACATATGATATATTTGATTACCTCTACAGTATCTACATATGATATATTCGATTACCTCTACAGTATCTACATATGATATATTTGATTACCCCTACAGTATCTACATATGATATACTTGACTACCCCTACAGTATCTACATATGATATATTTGATTACCTCTACAGTATCTACATATGATATATTTGATTACCCCTACAGTATCTACATATGATATATTTGATTACCCCTACAGTATCTACATATGATATATTTGATTACCCCTACAGTATCTACATATGATATATTTGATTACCTCTACAGTATCTACATATGATATATTTGATTACCTCTACAGTATCTACATATGATATATTTGATTACCCCTACAGTATCTACATATGATATATTTGATTACCCCTACAGTATCTACATATGATATACTTGACTACCCCTACAATATCTACATATGATATATTTGATTACCCCTACAGTATCTACATATGATATATTTGATTACCCCTACAGTATCTACATATGATATATTTGATTACCTCTACAGTATCTACATATCATATATTTGATTACCCCTACAGTATCTACATATGATATATTTGATTACCTCTACAGTATCTACATATGATATATTTGATTACCCCTACAGTATCTACATATGATATACTTGACTACCCCTACAATATCTACATATGATATATTTGATTACCCCTACAGTATCTACATATGATATATTTGATTACCCCTACAGTATCTACATATGATATATTTGATTACCCCTACAGTATCTACATATGATATATTTGATTACCCCTACAGTATCTACATATGATATATTTTATTACCCCTACAGTATCTACATATGATATATTTTATTACCCCTACAGTATCTACATATGATATATTTGATTACCTCTACAGTATCTACATATGATATATTTGATTACCTCTACAGTATCTACATATGATATATTTGATTACCTCTACAGTATCTACATATGATATATTTGATTACCTCTACAGTATCTACATATGATATATTTGATTACCCCTACAGTATCTACATATGATATATTTGATTACCCCTACAGTATCTACATATGATATATTTGATTACCCCTACAGTATCTACATATGATATATTTGATTACCCCTACAGTATCTACATATGATATATTTGATTACCCCTACAGTATCTACATATGATATATTTGATTACCTCTACAGTATCTACATATGATATATTTGATTACCCCTACAGTATCTACATATGATATATTTGATTACCCCTACAGTATCTACACATGATATATTTGATTACCCCTACAGTATCTACATATGATATATTTGATTACCCCTACAGTATCTACATATGATATATTTGATTACCTCTACAGTATCTACATATGATATATTTGATTACCCCTACAGTATCTACATATGATATATTTGATTACCCCTACAGTATCTACATATGATATATTTGATTACCCCTACAGTATCTACATATGATATATTTGATTACCCCTACAGTATCTACATATGATATATTTGATTACCCCTACAGTATCTACATATGATATATTTGATTACCCCTACAGTATCTACATATGATATATTTGATTACCCCTACAGTATCTACATATGATATATTTGATTACCTCTACAGTATCTACATATCATATATTTGATTACCCCTACAGTATCTACATATCATATATTTGATTACCCCTACAGTATCTACATATGATATATTTGATTACCCCTACAGTATCTACATATGATATATTTGATTACCTCTACAGTATCTACATATCATATATTTGATTACCCCTACATTATCTACATATCATATATTTGATTACCCCTACAGTATCTACATATGATATATTTAATTACCCCTACAGTATCTACATATGATATATTTGATTACCTCTACAGTATCTACATATGATATATTTGATTAACTCTACAGTATCTACATATGATATATTTGATTACCTCTACAGTATCTACATATGATATATTCGATTACCTCTACAGTATCTACATATGATATATTTGATTACCCCTACAGTATCTACATATGATATACTTGACTACCCCTACAGTATCTACATATGATATATTTGATTACCTCTACAGTATCTACATATGATATATTTGATTACCCCTACAGTATCTACATATGATATATTTGATTACCCCTACAGTATCTACATATGATATATTTGATTACCCCTACAGTATCTACATATGATATATTTGATTACCTCTACAGTATCTACATATGATATATTTGATTACCTCTACAGTATCTACATATGATATATTTGATTACCCCTACAGTATCTACATATGATATATTTGATTACCCCTACAGTATCTACATATGATATACTTGACTACCCCTACAATATCTACATATGATATATTTGATTACCCCTACAGTATCTACATATGATATATTTGATTACCCCTACAGTATCTACATATGATATATTTGATTACCTCTACAGTATCTACATATCATATATTTGATTACCCCTACAGTATCTACATATGATATATTTGATTACCTCTACAGTATCTACATATGATATATTTGATTACCCCTACAGTATCTACATATGATATACTTGACTACCCCTACAATATCTACATATGATATATTTGATTACCCCTACAGTATCTACATATGATATATTTGATTACCCCTACAGTATCTACATATGATATATTTGATTACCCCTACAGTATCTACATATGATATATTTGATTACCCCTACAGTATCTACATATGATATATTTGATTACCCCTACAGTATCTACATATGATATATTTGATTACCCCTACAGTATCTACATATGATATATTTGATTACCTCTACAGTATCTACATATCATATATTTGATTACCCCTACAGTATCTACATATGATATATTTGATTACCCCTACAGTATCTACATATGATATATTTGATTACCTCTACAGTATCTACATATGATATATTTGATTATCCCTACAGTATCTACATATGATTTATTTTCTTATTTACGATATTCAGAATGCAAGAATGGTTATATTGTTAATTACATAGAATTTGCACTTCTTTTAGCGTTAATAAGACATTTAAAAAATAAACTTGTTTTTCTATGTCGGACGTTGTACTGCCTTTTATTGATAAAATAATAGTAAGTATAGCCAATGCATGGATTCAACACTTTCACAAGTCATCAAAAATGTATAAAATAAACAAGACATCCAAAATGATCCGCCGATTTGTTGTTGTAAACAAACGTAAATCATTATACAAATGAAGATATCCATAACCTGCAAAATTAACAATGCCTGCGAAACCACCATATAAAGCTGAAAATTCAAGTAACGTCATACAACAATTTCTCGTCTCCTTAAAGTGTGGTATGAATTTTAACACAATGTGGCCATTTCTGAATAAAAAACAACATTCTGTAACTGGTAGGTAGTAGTAGTTTGATGGTTTTCACTTTTTCATCATGCGAATCTCCACTTCATCAGCTTTTCCCGCATCACTTTCCATTACCACTAACACTCAAAAGTCGGGCTTCTTACCTTAACCTTCACCTTGAAATCGACAACGGAGGAAGATAAAAAAAATCTCTACAACAAACGTGATGATTTCACTTTTCCAATAGTCAGCTTCCCTTTCATCAGTAGCAATATTCTATCATCACCAGCGCATTCTTGTGATTGTGTCCAGTATGTCGATTTTCAGGACAGAGCTCAACTATTTACGCAAAAGCTACGCAAACAAGGTTACGTTATTTCTAAGTTGAAGTAATTGCTACAAATATTTTATGGTCGTTGTCACGATCTTGTTGACCGCTACGAAATATCCCTCAAATGACAATGGATCTTTTCTTTTTTATGTAGACTTATTTCCGGCATAATGCCAAGAAATCTAGACTTCCACATGGCATAGAATTCAGTTTTGTCATTGTAAGAACTGAGACATAAATATAGGAAGTTTTTTCTTTTTCAAAAAACAGAATTTGGCTTATTTCGATAAGATAATTAGATAATATTGGGCAAGTTAATAATGTTTCAAATCATAATTCATTTTTCTTTAGTGAAATTGTTAGTAAACATCTGACGTCGATTGTTCTCTTCCAAAATTCAGATCTTGCAGATATTCCTTGGAGTTTTTTTGGTTTTTTTTAAAGAAATTGCATATAATCTCCACCATCAGAATTATATTTTTATTCTTTCATATTCAACGATAATACAGATATAAACAAATGACTAAGACAACCCTATACAGGTTCGCTTCCATTCAAAAATACTTCATACTAACACACAAATAAATGACAACATAACATGGACAGTACAATAGGCGGAGGAAAGCGAAGTACTGTGAGAAGACAACCAGCCTCCGCAAGTAACCAACAACTATATCACAGGTTTTATGTCTTATTTGATCGTTTGATTTAGATAGACTCCAGCCTTTAAATTGACTTCAAGTAACTAACCAGTGGATAGAATACCCTTACCTACGAACAGAACATCGATATTTTAGATCTTAAACATTGATCAAAAGATCTGATACGTCCCTGCCTGCTGGTGTACATAGCAACATTATCTCTCTCTCTCTCTCTCAACATATATTTACTACTCTGTATTCCATCAATTGTCCATGCTTATATTATGTTGAATATTGACAGAGGACTTCATAAATTAGTAAGAAAGGGTAGGGTATGGATGTACATGGACAGGAGGGACAATCCAACTTTACACTTAGACACAAATTAAAGTTAAGTTGGCATAAATTTTACTAATCCCATTTGTTATATGCAACAAATAACAATAAGAAGAGTTTGAAGATACCAAAGGGGTAATCAGAATCTGTATATCGAAGAAGAATAGACAACACAAGAAAGAAAAAGAAAAAGTACAAAATCACAAACAAAGATCTACAAAACATACACATAAAACTAAAGATCGAGTAACACGAACCCCACTAAAAACCGGGGGTGAACTCAGATGCTCCGGAAGGGTAAGCAGTTCCTGCTCCACTAGTGGCACCTGTCGTGTTAATCTAGTAACAAATCTGGTGATAAGTCGTGAATGACTTGCTACTAATTTAGCAGCTCTCTCACCGATGCGTTTATACCAGTGATGGTCCTGCATCGTATTTATTCAGATTCAGATTCAGATGAGGAAAGGATCGGGAAGTGTTTACGACAAGTTTAACATATCCGTGGTCATTTGTGACACAGATATTCCATAACGGTCAACCAAGTCATGGTGGCGACCATAAAATTTACGAAGTGCTGACTTCAACTTTACCAAGAGGAACCATTGGTTCAGTAGCTTCCTTGTTAATAGCAACCTTCTATCAAGGAAATCCTGATAGAAACCACAACCCTGGAATATCTTATCAACTGAGAGATATATACTCCATATGCAGGTGCTGCTGGAATGTTGCTACATATGTTGAAACTAAGCTGACTATATCTCACTTATTACTGGACAACCAAGTATAATTCATTAAAATCAATGGCTTTTGGTATTTAAATGGTGATGTCGTGTTGCTTGTGCAGTATCTCAAAAGGCCATCAAAGACAAACGACTACCTGGTCATCACTTCGAATGTTTTACATTCGCCACCATGGCTTGGTTAACCTTCATAGAATATCTGTGTTACGACCGATCACGGATATGTTTCAATTGTCGTAATCACAATCCGGTCCTTTCTCATTCATCACGAATAGTATCATCGGGTTTTTAAAGAGTAACACGACGGATCTCAATAGTGGCACGGGAACTACCTACTCTACCCTTCTGAGTTCACCCCGGGTTACGGGAACTACCTACTCTACCCTTCTGAGTTTACCCCGGGTTACGGGAACTACCTACTCTACCCTTCTGAGTTCACCCCGGGTTACGGGAACTACCTACTCTACCCTTCTGAGTTCACCCCGGGTTACGGGAACTACCTACTCTACCATTCTGAGTTCACCCGGGTTACGGGAACTACCTACTCTACCCTTCTGAGTTCACCCCGGGTTACGGGAACTACCTACTCTACCCTTCTGAGTTCACCCCGGGTTACGGGAACTACCTACTCTACCCTTCTGAGTTCACCCCGGGTTACGGGAACTACCTACTCTACCCTTCTGAGTTCACCCCGGGTTACGGGAACTACCTACTCTACCCTTCCGAGTTCACCCCGGGTTACGGGAACTACCTACTCTACCATTCTGAGTTCACCCCGGGTTACGGGAACTACCTACTCTACCCTTCTGAGTTCACCCCGGGTTACGGGAACTACCTACTCTACCCTTCTGAGTTCACCCCGGGTTACGGGAACTACCTACTCTACCCTTCTGAGTTCACCCCGGGTTACGGGATCTACCTACTCTACCCTTCCGAGTTCACCCCGGGTTTCGTGGAGATCTTGTTGCTCAATCTCTAGTTTTATTTACAGTGCTTTGTAAATAATTTTGTCCTCTTTCTTTTGGCCATTGTATTTTCTGTCCTTCTATTTATGACTTCTTTAACACAATGGATGTTGTCTACTCTGGTGCTGAACTAACATATTGTACCACTTCTGAATATTTTTGCAATGTTCTTGTTCTCACTCTTTGCAGACAGCAACATTTTAGCAAAATATAAAATCATCACTCGTTAGATTAAGATATTCCAAGCATTGTGTCGTTTTTGACATGATATTTTCAGTGTTATTTTTTTCTCATTTTTAATATAATTTATAGGGCCAACTTAAAAAATCTAGCAAAGTAAGTTTAATTATATACGGCGTAGTAACTGTGAGAGTCTGATTAATGTCACTATTATTAGTAAACAACTGGTACGTGTATATATATATTTCCTAGAAACAAGTATTTATGTCAATTAGTGCTGTTAAGTGTTTTAAATGTAGTATCTCGTGAGAATGTAGTCAGCACTCAAAAGATATATGCATATTTTATTGGAATATTTCTTTAGCCACTTTGAACACTTGTTCATGATGTTGATGCAGATATGTTGTGCATGTGTTAGTCGATGTTTATGAGAATTAAAGAAAGAACATCTCGGTGGCTCTTATATCTAATCCTAGCTACTGTCAGAAGGGAAACCACGGACAATGAAGAATTCGTCTGCCATGTTTTAGTGGCAGTGGCGTGATATTTCAAGTAAATATGTCGCATTTCTTAAAGACAATTATGTCTGTTTTACCTTGTTAACTTCGGACGGGAATTATTATTCTTGTTTAAATGACACCAGCTGATTTAGCGTGTGTAATAAAAAGTATCATGCATTATATATTTTTTTGTTAATAATTCTATTGTTTTTAATTTTGAAGAAAAGGTACCCAATATATATTTCAAATATAGTGCTGAATGATTATTCCGAATGTTTATTTGTGGGAGGAATTAAGGATTTATAAAACATACAAATATAATGTGTTTGTAGTGAGTTTCTGTTTGTATGCTATGAACATGTTATTAATATCTCATATTTGGGACTAGAAACTAATAGATCGTTCTTTCATCAATTGCTGAGGGGCCGTCGTGTAGTGTTTTTGTCCAATATGAGCTCCTGTAGTGTTGTTGTCCAATATGAGCTCCTGTAGTGTTGTCCAATATGAGCTCCTGTAGTGTTGTTGTCCAATATGAGCTCCTGTAGTGTTGTTGTCCAATATGAGCTCCTGTAGTGTGTTTGTCCAATATGAGCTCATGTAGTGTTGTTATCCAATATGAGCTCCTGTAGTGTCGTTGTCCAATATGAGCTCCTGTAGTGTTTTTGTCCAATATGAGCTCCTGTAGTGTCGATGTCCAATATGAGCTCCTGTAGTGTTGTTGTCCAATATGAGCTCCTGTAGTGTTGTTGTCCAATATGAGCTCCTATAGGGTTGTTGTCCAATATGAGCTCCTGTAGTGTTGTCCAATATGAGCTCCTGTAGTGTTGTTGTCCAATATTAGCTCCTGTAGTGTTTTTGTCCAATATGAGCTCCTGTAGTGTTGTTGTCCAATATGAGCTCCTGTAGTGTTGTCCAATATGAGCTCCTGTAGTGTTGTTGTCCAATATGAGCTCCTGTAGTGTGTTTGTCCAATATGAGCTCCTGTAGTGTTGTCCAATATGAGCTCCTGTAGTGTTGTCCAATATGAGCTCCTGTAGTGTTGTCCAATATGAGCTCCTGTAGTGTTGTTGTCCAATATGAGCTCCTGTAGTGTGTTTGTCCAATATGAGCTCCTGTAGTGTTGTCCAATATGAGCTCCTGTAGTGTTGTCCAATATGAGCTCCTGTAGTGTTGTCCAATATGAGCTCCTGTAGTGTTGTTGTCCAATATGAGCTCCTGTAGTGTTGTCCAATATGAGCTCCTGTAGTGTCGATGTCCAATATGAGCTCCTGTAGTGTTGTTGTCCAATATGAGCTCCTGTAGTGTTTTTGTCCAATATGAGCTCCTGTAGTGTTGTCCAATATGAGCTCCTGTAGTGTTTTTGTCCAATATGAGCTCCTGTAATGTTGTTATCCAATATGAGCTCCTGTAGTGTTTTGTCCAATATGAGCTCCTGTAGTGTTGTTGTCCAATATGAGCTCATGTAGTGTTGTTATCCAATATGAGCTCCTGTAGTGTTGTTGTCCAATATGAGCTCCTGTAATGTTGTTATCCAATATGAGCTTCTGTAGTGTTTTTGTACAATATGAGCTCCTGTAGTGTTGTTGTCCAATATGAGCTCCTGTAGTGTTTTTGTCCAATATGAGCTCCTGTAGTGCTGTTGTCCAATATGAGCTCCTGTAGTGTTTTTGTCCAATATGAGCTCCTGTAATGTTGTTATCCAATATGAGCTCCTGTAGTGTTTTTGTCCAATATGAGCTCCTGTAGTGTTGTTGTCCAATATGAGCTCATGTAGTGTTGTTGTCCAATATGAGCTCCTGTAGTGTTGTTGTCCAATATGAGCTCCTGTAGTGTTTTTGTCCAATATGAGCTCCTGTAGTGTTGTTGTCCAATATGAGCTCCTGTAGTGTCTTTGTCCAATATGAGCTCCTGTAGTGTTGTTGTCCAATATGAGCTCCTGTAGTGTTGTTGCCCAATATGAGCTCCTGTAGTGTTGTTGTCCAATAAGAGCTCCTGTAGTGTTGTTGTCCAATATGAGCTCCTGTAGTGTTGTTGTCCAATATGAGCTCCTGTAGTGTTGTTGTCCAATATGAGCTCCTGTAGTGTTTTTGTCCAATATGAGCTCCTGTAATGTTGTTATCCAATATGAGCTCCTGTAGTGTTTTTGTCCAATATGAGCTCCTGTTGTGTTGTTGTCCAATATGAGCTCCTGTAGTGTTTTGTCCAATATGAGCTCCTGTAGTGCTGTTGTCCAATGTGAGCTCCTGTAGTGTTTTTGTCCAATATGAGCTCCTGTAATGTTGTTATCCAATATGAGCTCCTGTAGTGTTTTGTCCAATATGAGCTCCTGTAGTGTTGTTGTCCAATATGAGCTCATGTAGTGTTGTTGTCCAATATGAGCTCCTGTAGTGTTGTTGTCCAATATGAGCTCCTGTAGTGTTTTTTCCAAATGAGCTCCTGTAGTGTTTTTTGTCCAATATGAGTTCCTGTAGTGTTTTTGTCCAATATGAGCTCCTGTAGTATTTTTGTCCAATATTAGCTCCTGTAGTGTTGTTGTCCAATATGAGCTCATGTAGTGTTTTTGTCCAATTTGAGCTCCTGTAGTGTTTTTGTCCAATATGAGCTCCTGTAGTGTTTTTGTTCAATATGAGCTCCTGTAGTGTTTTTGTCCAATATGAGCTCATGTAGTGTTTTTGTCCAATTGTGTTAGAATCAACGTTTATTTGTTACTTTCAATCTATTTAAGAAAACGGAAATAAATGCAACATAAAAGTGCTATTCTTCTCTACATAATATTTATTGTGTTTGTAATGGACGAGATGTAATGATGTATATATGTATATCTATAAGTATAAAATGTACAACAACACAAACGTAAAACATCTTAAGTACAAGCAACATTACATTTATAAACTATACATATATAATTGACATGTGTTCACTCTGTTTCTGTCATTTCATACTCAAAAATGTAGAAATGTAGGTTCCATTTTATTTATATGACCTAACAGTACTCGACAGAGAATTACCAATGCAAGTGTTGTCCTATGCTTATTTCTATGAATATATGTGGAGAATGTTGAGACGGAGCACAGATTGTTTAGTTATATAAAAACTAGAAAGTGGTCCATTTTACATTGTTTATTACAAATAGTGATAAAAAGGATACAGAATAAAAACATATAGTATAAAAAGTTTCAAAACTTGTACATAATATGAATATGATATGAATAAATGACAATATTTTATACTTCTAAAAGGTATTTCATGTAAAAAAATAAAAATAAAATAATGGTATAAAATCAATATCTACATCAAGTAGTTATCTCTAAATCAATATCTACATCAAGTAGTTATCTCTAAATCAATGTCTACATCAAGTAGTTATCTCTAAATCAATGTCTACATCAAGTAGTTATCTCTAAATCAATGTCTACATCAAGTAGTTATCTCTAAATCAATATCTACATCAAGTAGTTATCTCTAAATCAATGTCTACATCAAGTAGTTATCTCTAAATCAATATCTACATCAAGTAGTTATCTCTAAATCAATGTCTACATCAAGTAGTTATCTCTAAATCAATGTCTACATCAAGTAGTTATCTCTAAATCAATGTCTACATCAAGTAGTTATCTCTAAATCAATGTCTACATCAAGTAGTTATCTCTAAATCAATGTCTACATCAAGTAGTTATCTCTAAATCAATGTCTACATCAAGTAGTTATCTCTAAATCAATGTCTACATCAAGTAGTTATCTCTAAATCAATGTCTACATCAAGTAGTTATCTCTAAATCAAAGGATTTTTTCTCTCCACAACATTGATGTATTACTAAAGCTATTAAATAAAATATGGCTGAAACCATGGATACGATTAGCCACCATAACATAACTCCCATTGCCATCTTGTCGTGGCTGTATAACAAACAATTTCCTTTATTACCACAAGATCCATCTAAGAATATTAAACATGAGTTGTCTATAGCCCAACCTACTAAAAACGGTCCTGGAATGGTTCCTGAAAGAACAAGTTAAAATGTAGAAATAATACACATTGAATTGATAATATGTATATAAACAATACAGGAATTCTCTAATGTTGATAAAATTACTGGATATCATTATATCTGTTCTGCAAACATAACACATTAATAAAAAATAATTATCACGAAATCCATTTAAGCCACCTCCATATAAACCACTATTAATAGAGGGGAGATAATGACAGTATAAATTATCACAGTAGAAAAATACTAGTTCAGGGGTTTTCTTTGCCATTGAGAATAAAGTCTAATATATTTACTTGAACATGACAACAATCCATTAGAAACTCGGTGTAAAACGTTTAGGAACATCCTATATCTATTGTTGTTCTTCATCTTAAATTTCTCACATTGGAATTTATTGTACAATGTGTTTCTGCTACTGGCAATATATAGTTTATTTCTATTATATATAACCTCATCGGTGGTGTAATGGTTAGCGTGCTCGCCTCGAGTGCGGTAAATCGTGGGTTCGAGTTCCGGTCGGGTCAAACAGAAGACTGTAAAATTAAGTATGCGCTGCTTCTCCGCAAAACACCCAGCACTACGGAGTAAGACCAAAGACTGGTTGGTTCAGAATCAGAATAATGTTTCTCAGTGAAGCAACATATATATCCGCGGACTGTTGTTTCAGTAAGCAATCATTATTAAAATCCAACTCAGCATGTTGGTCTAGTATAAAGTGGACATTATCATCATCCTCATCACCATCTCATCACAATCTCACCACCATCTTATCACCATCTCATCACCATCTCATCAAGATGTAGCTTGTTCTCGCCATGATATAGCTGAACAAAATTATCATGTGGTGTTAAACCATAATCACTCATGCTATGTCTTATACATGTATGGCTAATGTACTAACCTAAGAGTCTTATAAAAACCCATTGAACACCCAATGCAAATGGTCTATGTTCATCCTTGACAACCCTGTAAAATGGAATACAACATGTAATTGTCCAATGATAGGGATGAGTAAGTATAATGTGAGTTTGTTGTTGCTGTTAAATTTGTCCATTCTAGATTATACCAATTTTAAAATTAACTTTTGGACACCAGAATCAAAAGTCTCTCTTATCAAACCTATTAAGATTTGGTGTTGGTTTTATTATGCTTAACGCCAGTGTCAACAATATTTCAGTTATATCGTGGCTGTCAGTTTTATTGGTGGAGGAAACCGGAGTATCCGGAGAAAACCACCCACTTGGCAAGTCAATGAAAACTTTATCACATAATGTTGTATCAAGTACACCTCGCCTGTGTAGGATTCGATCTCACACCGTTAGTAGTGATAGGCACTGATTACACAGGTAGCTTAAATCCAACTACCATACGATCACGGCCACGACGGCCCTTACCAATTAAGATGTCAACACTGACTTAGCAATAATTTAATACGAACTGATCATGTCTTTTACAACACTTCCGATTGTGTTTGCCTATGAAGAGTATTATTAAAGAGTGGGTAACTGTAAAAGTGAATTGTTATAAAAGTCTCCCAAACCTGCTCCTGAATCCCAAAGCATCTACTGAACCCGTTTTGAAATCTCCTTTAAATAAATTAAAGGATATGCCGGACACAGCATGACACGACCACATCAGATTGAAATGGACTTCCGCCTTCACCAGTTTGGCTGCAATCAAGTTTAACTCAAAAACCTTATTTGAATATCCGCTGAAATACTACCTGCATGAAGCCCTTGTAAAATGAATTAAAAACGTATCAAAATTATCTTTATATCAAAATTAAATGAAAAATATAATCTTCCAAATATGACTAAAACTAAAGGTTTTATTGTACAGAAACCACAGTGTATTTTTTTGTACGGAAACCACAGCATATAGAGACGGACAACAACCACAGAAACATAGTTTATAACAACATCGCAAAATGTTTGCCAATTTCTTTTGGAAAACCTAGTACCAAAAAACCTATTAAAGTTTGATCAAACTTAAAAATGGTAATTTAACCTAAGACCACGATATATGCTGATGGAAATCCAGACACTGGTTTGAGACGAGCACAAAAATGTGGCGGGATTAGACCGGATTATGAGATCACAACCTTCTAATCGGTGCTTCATATTTCGTGTTATATATCTTATGTTGTTTGGCTGAATTGTTGATTAATGCTAATAATTTTCGATATCAAAAGGATTGCACATACATTCAATTTATCACATGTTTCAATTACAAAGACTTACCTCAATACAGCCATTGAATTAGGAGTGACGGTATTCAATACTAAAATCATAGATATGAACATACATGGCGCTAAAATATAAAGCTTTGTACAACCGTCGTCACATCTTCCAGCACTCACCATGGCGTCAGCGTCATTTGTTTGTATATTTAAACTAGATGCTACACAGCTACAGTTGTGATATGTCATCTGAAACGTAGATACAATTATATTAGATAAAACTTAAAGGATCATGAGATAAAATGCTATTTTATGAGAAAAAATTATTAAAATTATTTAATAATTTGTTAAATAAATATAATTTATTTGCGATTGATCGCAATTTTTGTTCGGTTCATGAAGAAATAACCTCAATCAGGTTGTACACACCGGGTAACCCCTACGCAAGGGTATGTACAACCTGATTGAGGTTATTTCGAATGAACCGAACAAATAATTTCGATCAATCCTTATAAATTGATTCAAACTTTTTTTTGTTATGATATTGAAAAATATAATAATTTTTTTCAAAATAAAGCAAATAACCGGAAATAAATTTAAATAACCCCAAAGGTGCCTCATTTAAAGAAAATCACCTGATGACAACGGCACGCGACGCCTTGAGAACGACGTCTATTTTTCGATTCCGTACGTTGACAAATAACCTCAACTTTTTAAACCAATCAAAACACGTATAAAATGACATGTGACTCTAAAATTAATTTATATATTTATTTAACAAAATTATTGAAAATTATATTGTACGCTTACTTTCCTTGCATTGGGGATATATGAGGATTTGTTCACACAAGGAAAGTTATGACTTTTCCAGGGTGAACAAATCTTCATATCTCATAATTCAAACGGAAATAACTGTTTATTCCACTAATTATACTACTATAGAGTTATCTCCATTACAATAGCCAAAAGAAAAAGTACAAAAGGACAAATAATGATCTACAAAACATACACATAAAACTAAAGATCGAGTAACACGAACCCCACTAAAAATCGGGGGTGAACTCAGGTGCTCCACTAGTGGCCCCAAGCTCTACCTCCGTATTTCGATTGTCGCCATCATCAATTTGTTAATACATGCAGCTCTTCAGTGGCTCAACTGGTTGGAGAAACTTTTCAAAAATGTAATTGAGAACCACTATTTCCGTAACTAGACGTGTGAGTTGGGACCTATTGCGAATATCATATATTGGGTAAATATATTAAACCTTCCGGAGCACACGTTCTCACTCTCACATTTATATTTGTTCTTTTGATTTATTTCAACTTTGTATCTGATCATTATATTTCCCATGAATCAAATATAATATTTAATTAACTGATGCTGCTTTATTGTACTCTCTACATGACAGATAAGAAAACAATTATGTTTTTCCCGCCAATTTATGAGGAGAGAAAAAAATTAGGATAGATATTTGTCTTACCGGGCCTGATTGTGATGAACACCCAGCATGACAAGGAGAGTAGTATACAATGTTGTCCTTCCCACAAACCAATGATAATCCTTCATGCTGACACTGACACGCACCTTGACAAGTATCCAGGTAACCAGTTGTACTAAAATATAACTTCACGTTTTAATTCACGATTTAAACAAGGGTACCACATGAATTCCCCTCCTGCTTTACTTGTCTTAGTGGGATTCGTGTTGACATGTTATCAAATTACATGTCTTCACATTTTTAGTTCCGTATTGTCATTTCTGCAGAGATGTCCGTGTGAAAACAATGTTCTGTTCGTCTTCACTCCCATTTGTTATGTAGGTTCATGCTTTATTTATGTTATTTGTATTTATTTACGTAAACTGGTGTCCAACGCGATTTCTATTTCAGATGATGTTCGTGTCGTTTAACCGTAACACAACGGGTGTTAATAGTGGGACAGGAACTGTTTAACCTTCCGGAGCACATGAGTAAACCGTGCTCAATCTTAAGTTTCTGTGTGGTGTTTTGTAGATTTTTTTTTCTTTTGTCCTTTTTTGTTTGATCATTGCATTGTCTGACCTTCTTCGATTTACGGCTTCTGGTGACGACTTTGGAATCTTCAAACGTTTTCCATAGGCTAACGTTTTATGATCAATGAATTATTTGACAATGATGTGCTTCCGTATTATAAGACAATTTGGATGTTATATTTGAACTTTGTTCGCTCATTATTTTGACAGCAAACATTAATAGGTTGAGAATTGAGACTCCACGATTGATGTCTTACACAAATGTCCGTTCTCGCTTGGTTTAACAGTTTGTTAAATCGGTGTTGTTTGGTCTATACGCTATAACTGAAAACACAGGATGGACTGTAGTAGGCCAACTGATAAAACAAGACGATAATGTAATACTTACTGTGTATTATCATGATAAGGGACTTCAAAACTAACTAACGGAAAAAAAAAACCTGATACTTACTCAGAAGTATTATGATAAGGAACCTCTAGGCCAGCTAGTGGAACCTCTGGACATCCTGCTATGAAACTTATTCCAATGACTGCAGATAGGAACCCAGATACAAAACACATCATCAACATTCCCTTTACTTGCATGTGGAATAGTCTGATAAATAATCCACCACTAAACATTCCCACAGAGCCTATTAATATCAAACCACCTGAAAAGTAATAATACATAACAATTAGTATATCGGTTGTTGTTTGTTGTTTGTTGTTTGTTTTTGTTTTTGTTTTTATCTTGATACTCGTAGTGAATCCATGATTTCTTTTGCATTGTTCCTATGATACTTATATATTAGAATTATGGCAAAAACACACCCAAAATATTGAAGTGTATTAATTTATTCTATGAATTCTAATATATAACTCCAATAAGTGGTGACAGAAAATAATAAGACATAAATTGTGAGTGTTGCCATTGCTAGTCCACTTAGAAACGTAAAATCTGAAGGTGTACTTTAATGTTAGATAGTTTGTCACTGAAGAACAATTCGTATCATTATATTTCAAATTGAGAGTAATGAAAAGAACAATAAACATAAAGAAATTTTTTGGTTCATTTTCTTTTCTTGGGGGGATGGGGTATTTTTTATTTTCGTTTTTTAATCTTTAATTTGGATACTACTGAACTCACCCATTTACTTGTTAGAAGTCCTTCACTAATGAGAAGTTACCAAATTATTTATCACATTACAAGTCCCCCGTTTAATTATTAGGGCAAATGTTATGGTGTTTAACGCTACTTTCAACAACATTTCAGTTATGTCGTGGAGGTCAGTTTTATTGATGGAGGATTTTCCACGAAAATACTGAACCTTTAGTTATCCACCTAAAGCAATGTCACAATGTCAGAAGTATATTGAGGTATATGAAACAGTCATTAGTAATCCGGTTAATTACATGGTACAGTGTTAGGAGTATATCAAAGCCAATCATTTATCCAATTAAATGTCAGTATCATACTGAAGTACATGTATGTCACTCAGCCATTAGTTTACAAATTAATACAAAGTCACGATTTCCCGGAGTATATTTTAGCCTTCAACTTAGAAATTAGTTCTCAAGTTCAATCAACGTCACCATAGCCATTAGCTACCCAGTTAAATAAATGAGACAAGTAATTTGAAGTCTCTCACTTACCTATTAGATATCCAGTTAAATAAATGACACAAGTAATTTGAAGTCTCTTACATACCTATTAGATAGCCAGTTAAATAAATGACACAAATAATTTGAAGTCTCTCACTTACCTATTAGATAGCCAGTTAAATAAATGACACAAGTAATTTGAAGTCTCTCACCTACCTATTAGATATCCAGTTAAATAAATGACACAAGTAATTTGAAGTCTCTCACTTACCTATTAGATAGCCAGTTAGATAAATGACACAAGTAATTTGAAATCTCTCACTTACATATTAGATAACCAGTTAAATAAATGACACAAGTAATTTGAAATCTCTCACTTACATATTAGATAGCCAGTTAAATAAATGACACAAGTAATTTGAAGTCTCTCACTTACCTATTAGATAGCCAGCTAAATAAATGACACAAGTAATTTGAAGTCTCTCACATACCTATTAGATAGCCAGTTAAATAAATGACACAAGTAATTTGAAGTCTCTCACTTACCTATTAGATAGCCAGTTAGATAAATGACACAAGTAATTTGAAGTCTCTCATTTACCTATTAGATAGCCAGTTAAATAAATGACACAAGTAATTTGAAGTCTCTCATTTACCTATTAGATAGCCAGTTAAATAAATGACACAAGTAATTTGAAGTCTCTCACTTACCTATTCGATATCCAGTTAAATAAATGACACAAGTAATTTGAAGTCTCTCACTTACCTATTAGATAGCCAGTTAAATAAATGACACAAGTAATTTGAAATCTCTAACTTACCTATTAGATAGCCAGTTAAATAAATGACACAAGTAATTTGAAGTCTCTCACTTACCTATTAGATAGCCAGTTAAATAAATGACACAAATAATTTGATGTCTCTCACTTACCTATTAGATAGCCAGTTAAATAAATGACACAAGTAATTGGAAGTCTCTCACATACCTATTAGATAGCCAGTTAGATAAATGACACAAGTAATTTGAAGTCTCTCACTTACCTATTAGATAGCCAGTTAAATAAATGACACAAGTAATTTGAAGTCTCTCACTTACCTATTAGATATCCAGTTAAATAAATGACACAAGTAATTTGAAGTCTCTCACTTACCTATTAGATAGCCAGTTAAATAAATGACACAAGTAATTTGAAATCTCTCACTTACCTATTAGATAGCCAGTTAAATAAATGACACAAGTAATTGGAAGTCTCTCACTTACCTATTAGATAGCCAGTTAGATAAATGACACAAGTAATTTGAAGTCTCTCACTTACCTATTAGATGTCTAGTTAAATAAATGACACAAGTAATTTGAAATCTCTCACTTACCTATTAGATAGCCAGTTAAATAAATGACACAGGTAATTGGAAGTCTCTCACTTACCTATTAGATAGCCAGTTAGATAAATGACACAAGTAATTTGAAATCTCTCACTTACATATTAGATAGCCAGTTAAATAAATGACACAAGTAATTTGAAGTCTCTCACTTACCTATTCGATATCCAGTTAAATAAATGACACAAGTAATTTGAAGTCTCTCACTTACCTATTAGATAGCCAGTTAAATAAATGACACAAGTAATTTGAAATCTCTCACTTACCTATTAGATAGCCAGTTAAATAAATGACACAAGTAATTTGAAGTCTCTCACTTACCTATTAGATATCCAGTTAAATAAATGACACGAGTAATTTGAAGTCTCTCACTTACCTATTAGATATCCAGTTAAATAAATGACACAAGTAATTTGAAGTATCTCACATACCTATTAGATAGCCAGTTAAATAAATGACACAAGTAATTTGAAGTCTCTCACTTACTTATTAGATAACCAGTTAAATGAATGACACAAGTAATTTGAAGTCTCTCACATACCTATTAGATAGCCAGTTAAATAAATGACACAAGTAATTTGAAGTCTCTCACTTACTTATTAGATAACCAGTTAAATGAATGACACAAGTAATTTGAAGTCTCTCACATACCTATTAGATAGCCAGTTAAATAAATGACACAAGTAATTTGAAGTATCTCACATACCTATTAGATAGCCAGTTAAATAAATGACACAAGTAATTTGAAGTCTCTCACTTACTTATTAGATAACCAGTTAAATGAATGACACAAGTAATTTGAAGTCTCTCACATACCTATTAGATAGCCAGTTAAATCAATATCAAGATTATATTGTTCCATTAAAAACTTAAAAGAAAACGCTCCAACACCAGAAATAATCAGCGTGTTCGCACTTCCAGCAAAAGTCAGCATCATAAATACGGGATTTTTGATCTGAAATGAAGCGTAAAAAATAAACTTCAGTATAAATATGTGTTGTTTTTTTGTCTGTTTTTTTTGTGTTTTTATTTTGTGTGTGTATTGTAAAAAAATACATTGTTTGCTCTTAAAGGTCAACAGTTTATCAATAATATGGACAATACTATTTAATATAAGTGCCATAATAATAACGCGGCTCTCATAGAAATATCGGTATATATTTCAGACTGAATCTATTAAGCTTTTTTGTTGAGAACAAAACTGTCAAAACTTCATTTTTCGTCGGACCTGATGTTATGATTTTGAAATGAATACTTGTTTGCACGACAGGAGCCACATGTAGAGCAGGAACTGTTTACCCTTATGGCACACCTGCGTTCATCACCTGTTTTTAGTGGGGTACGCGTTGATCTTTAGTTCACTGTGTAATGTTTTGTAGATCATCGTATGTCCGTTTGTCCTTTTGTCTTTTGTAAATTGCATTGTCTGTCCTTAGATTTACGGCTTCTGATTACCCCCTTTTTATGATTTTTAAACTACAATTTTTTATTGGCGGAGTTAATTCTGTTGTTAGTTGCTTAGGGATCTCTATCAACCTTACATAATTAAAACTGTTTATAATAATAAATGCCTACCAATTCCAGCAAAGTCATGAAAAAGTGCTTAAGCATTTGACCTAATGAAGATTTCTCCGTGTTATCTGATGTCTGTTGTCTGTATTTAGCTGTTGCTGTAACATTTGAAGATTAATATATTAACCAATAAAACCAAGAACCAACTGAACAGTTCAGGGGTGATAACCCAACATTTACATTTATAAATATATGACGAGGATTGAGTGACAGACACGATCTGCCTATAACAAGCTCGTCTCAGTTTTATATGTAAGAGAAATAATTAAATAGTAAATTATAATTGTTTGCGTTTCTTAACAATAAACGTTCGATAATTGAAACATATAAAGCAGTAAAATGTTGGAATCTTTAAATGTGAAATAATAATATATCTTTATATATGTACTTGTGTGCACCATTAGTACTTGATGCAAAATATATACAAGTGATTGATTGGTTGATTGTTGGTTGCTTAATGTCCATATATGGCATGTAAATTCTGGAGGAGAACAAGTTCAACAATATCTAAAACCTATACAGAAATTAGGGAGGGATGTGACAACCACTGCCACGGAGTAACTTTGGAGAGTTGAGTAGGGATTAACAAAAATGTCAATAACCCTTTGTAACGGTTGCAATTCACCTATTCTTTTTCGAATTTTACAAAAGAGGTCTTTAACGTACAGACAGCGAAGCACTCTCTAAGCACGTTAGTCTACAGTCGGGCTTGTTGTATTTAAAGCGGAAAATTCCCCATCGAGAAATCATTACTATAGTATTATTACGTGATGTTTTTCATATTGGCATAGTTATAGGTCCGAGGCCTGCTGTATTGGCCTGAGGCTGAGCCTCAAGCCAATACATCAGACCGAGGACCTATAATTAGGCCAATATGAAAAACATCACGTAATGATACCTTTATTAATTAATCAGTTCAATATCTCTCTGGACCTTTCCTTGTGATTGTCGAAACGTCTAGTGGATTCCGATCTAGCTGTTATTGGACTGACTGGAATAGGGCCAATACGGAAAATATCCGTATTGGACTGGTTTTTGCCGTATTGGCCCAATGAAAGTTTCTATATTGTATTGACAGATTTGATCATATAAAGGCTAATAAATAAAAGTTAATTAATAATATCCGCTACCAGGAGACGCACTGGACAGCTGTGTTGGTTGATCCCTATAAACTCTCGTCAATACCGAGAATTATTAATTAACTTTGATTTATTAGCCTTTATATGATCAAATCTGTCAATACAATATAAAAACTTTCATTGGGCCAATACGGCAAAAACCAGTCCAAAACGGATATTTTCCGTATTGGCCCAATTCCAGTCAGTCCAATAACAACTAGATCGGAATCCGCTAGACATTTCGACAATTGCAAGGAAAAATCCCGAGAGATATTGGACTGGTTGATTAATAAAGGTATCATTACGTGATGTTTTTCATATTGGCCTATTTATAGGTCCTCGGTCTGCTGTATTGGCGTTCGGCTGCCCCTCAGGCCAATACAGCAGGCATCGGACCTATAACTAGGCCAATATGAAAAACATCACGTAATAATACTATAATATGAACAAGTGAATTGTATAGACTTCTCTTGACATATTAATTGATTATGTATATGAGAATATAAATCAGAAATAAATCAGAACGATCTTGTTTGATTCAAAACAAAGTGATCTTCAACAAATGATGAGTGTCATTTAAGTTCTTGTGTACAGCTTTAAATATAACCATGTTTAAATCATAAGAAAATGATATATTTCTATATAATAGCAAATACATTTTTTTGTATATGTATATATTAATGTCAACATGATTATTTATATACATGTTATAAATTAATGTTTTTATGAAATTGAAAATTACCAATCTTATGCTGTTATACACATTTTCAAAAAATGACCACTTTCACTTTAAACCAATAAATACAAAAATACCTAATTAAGTCCTAAAGCTTACATGGTAAGAATTTGGGATATCCAAACAAAGGAATAGCTATAATAAGAAATCCAGCTACAGCTATGATAAATCCCAACCACCAAGCTCCTATCCATCGCCGGTCTGTTGCATCGAACCCTAAACTGAAAGTAGTTACAAACAGTAGTGATAATCTACAGTACACGATGCATGTTATTCAAAGCCTTAAATGAAAAAAACAAACAAGCAATAATATCAAAAATTAATACATAAATAATAACAGAAAAATCTAGATACACTGTGTTTCACATTTTGGCATACATATTTAGTGCATTTTAATTATAATTGACTGGGTGATGTAATGGTTAGCGTGCTCAACTCAAGTGAGGTAGAAAGTTGACTCGATCCCATGTCGGGTGAAGACAAAGATTATACAAGAAATTATATGTGACTCACAAGACATATTTATTTATTAGGTTAAAACAATCATGGAAGTTTAGTATATTATTGTATACTTTATCGAATATTTCACTATGACGCCACGATATAATTGAAATATTGTTGAACGTGGCCTTAAACACCATAACCCTATCTCCACCCCACCCCACAGTGACTAAATGAAGAACAGCCACTATATTGCCTTTTATCAAGAAGGATTAGTACATTGATGATATCATCAAACAATAAAACCATGTACGATGATGCGACTATTGATGAATAAGAATCCACCATCTCCACACAGTGACATATTCATATAGGAACTAAATTTAATCGCACAAGAGATGTGAATTCTCCCAAAGCATATGGTTTCACAATGTTTTTTTGTCATGGGTTTGTATTGTCCTAGCTGTTGTTTGTCATGGGTTTGTATTGTCCCAGCTGTTGTTTGTCATGGGTTTGTATTGTCCCAGCTGTTGTTTATTTGGCATTTCTGTCTGTACCAGTATTATCGTATTACTCGAAAAATCACTTAGAAGTTGGACAAATATGCCCTAAACCAATTACGTTATGTGTAAAGTATGCGATGCAAGCCTTTACGGGGCATCTGGTTGAATATAATTGACAGTAATTGGAGGTAGTAACTGGTATCCAAGCTTTTTGGGGGTTTCGTTTGTTTGGGTTTTTTTTAGATGGTCTGCATCTTCGTCTATGTTTTTGCATTGTATTTATGTAACAACTGCTCCTTTGTGTCACCCAGTTTAGGGTAATTCTGCATCGTGTTAAAGGTATATTTATCTTTCATTTCATTATAAATTGATTTGTCTATTCGAAATACCTTTGTATATCGTGGCGTTTAGTTTTATCAGACTATGGAACCGGAATCTCTGACATAATTTTCACCTTGTTGTAGGTGGTCAGTATTTGGTAGAAGTAGTAGAAGAAAGTAAACCAACAAGCTTCCGCCAATCAGCAATTGTATCGAGCATAGCTCGTCAGAATCAAGTGTACAAATGTAAATCTAACTGTAAACCACCACCAAATAAAAGCAACAGAAGTCGTGTCACTAGGCTTGGGAATTTAAATTTGTTTTACTGCAAATAAAAAAAGAAAGATAAAAGATCTGAGCGCACAGCCAATTAGATTGTTTCTATTATAGTATACCTATCTTGGTCTACCTTGTCAAAATCAACAAAGTAAGTCTGACCAAACCTGCCACCAGTAAAAAATCCTGCAGCAACACCTATGGCTGTAACGGCATAGGTAAATCCTACAAATGATTAGGAAACATAACTTGATACAGAGGATGGAAACATAAACAAAATCTTACAGCAACACCTATGGCCGTAAAGGTTATATACAGAACATATTTTCTATATGGTTCCATACGAAAATTACTCTGAACAACCTTATCTTTGAAAATAGAATTGCTATTAAGCAAGATTAAAATAACAAAGCTTCCAACTAAACAAACTCCAACCAAAACCTTGAGTGAATTCAAGTGGTGTGTCGGGATGGTAGCAGTCCTCATTCAAAAGGTTAGTTAACATACTGAGATTATCTATAGCATAATGGAAATACATATACAAACAGATGTGACAATAGAAAGTAATTATCAACATTAATAGTAATGTACACTTCACTACCACTCCTACAAATGCATCTCTCTATAACAAATTATAACGTTCCAGAAACAAACTGATTTAATTTTTATGTAATTATCATCAAAACATAGAGCTTGATCCTATGTTAAGATTTAAGATATTGTATTGCCTAGGTTACATCAATCGGTTGGACACAAGATGCAACAATATTATCATAAGTCCTTTACGTAACATCTACAACTTGGCTTAATCCTCTTCTAACATTTACATAAGGCTAATCCTTATTGTATTATTCATAAATAAGACGTGATCAATTATAAATCATGAATCAAATAAATAGATATATAAATAGGGATTACACAGTCAAACTCACACAAATATTCATAAACATCACATTTATAAATGTAAACACAAGACACTGACAATATAACCTAAAGCTGGTAGCATTCTCTCCATGAATGTAGTGTAACACATGACACTAACAATATAACCTGAAGCTGGTGGCATTGTCGCCATGAATGAAGTGTAACACGAGACACTGACAATATAACCTGAAGCTGGTGGCATTGTCGCCATGAATGAAGTGTAACACGAGACACTAACAATATAACCTAAAGCTGGTAGCATTATCGCCATGAACATAGTGCAACACAAGACACTGACAAGATAACCTAAAGCTGGTAGCATTCTCTCCATGAATATAGTGTAACACAAGACACTGACAATACAACATAACGCGGGTGGCATTCTCTCCATGAATATAGTGTAACACGAGACACCGACAATATAACCTAAAGCTGGTAGCATTCTCTCCATGAATGAAGTGTAACACGAGACACTGACAATATAACATAAAGCTGGTAGCATTCTCTCCATGAATGAAGTGTAACACGAGACACCGACAATATAACCTAAAGCTGGTGGCATTCTCTCCATGAATGAAGTGTAACACGAGACACTGACAAGATAACCTAAAGCTGGTAGCATTCTCTCCATGAATGTAGTATAACACAAGACACTTACAATATAACCTAAAGCTGGTGGCATTCTCTCCATGAATGAAGTGTAACACGAGACACTAACAATATAACCTAAAGCTGGTAGCATTCTTTTCCATGAATGAAGTGTTACACACGACACGAACAATATAACCTAATGCATGGTGGCATTGTCACCATGAACATAGTGTAGCACATGACACTGATAAGATAACTTAAAGCTGGTAGCATTCTCTCCATGAATGTAGTGTAGCACATGACACTGATAAGATAACTTAAAGCTGGTAGCATTCTCTCCATGAATGTAGTGTAGCACATGACACTGATAAGATAACTTAAAGCTGGTAGCATTCTCTCCATGAATGTAGTACCGGTATAACACAAGACACTGACAAGATAACTTAAAGCTGGTAGCATTCTCTCCATGAATGTAGTGTAGCACATGACACTGATAAGATAACTTAAAGCTGGTAGCATTCTCTCCATGAATGTAGTACCGGTATAACACAAGACACTGACAAGATAACTTAAAGCTGGTAGCATTCTCTCCATGAATGTAGTACCAGTATAACATAAGACACTGACAAGATAGCCTAAAGCTGGTAGCATTCTCTCCATGAATGTAGTGTATCACATGACACTGATAAGATAACATAAAGCTGGTGGCATTCTCTCCATGAATAAAGTGTAACACAAGACACGAACAATATAACCTAATGCTGGTGGCATTGTCGCCATGAATGTAGTGTAACACATGACACTGACAATATAACATAAAGCAGGTGGTATTCTCTCCATGAATGGAGTGTAACACGAGACACTGACAATATAACCTGAAGCTGGTAGCATTCTCTCCATGAATGAAGTGTAACACAAGACACGAACAATATAACCTAATGCTGGTGGCATTGTCGCCATGAATGTAGTGTAACACGTGACACTGACAATATAACATAAAGCAGGTGGTATTCTCTCCATGAATGTAGTGTAGCACATGACACTAACAAGATAACCTAAAGCTGGTAGCATGTTGCCATGAATGTAACATAACACATGACACGAACAATATAGCCTAATGCTGGTGGCATTGTCGCCATGAATGAAGTGTAACACATGACATTGACTATATAACCTAATGCTGGTGGCATTGTCGCCATGAATGAGGTGTAACTCAAGACACTGACAATATAACCTAATGCTGGTGGCATTGTCGCCATGAATGTAGTGTAACACATGACACTGATAAGATAACATAAAGCTGGTGGCATTCTCTCCATGAATAAAGTGTAACACAAGACACGAACAATATAACCTAATGCTGGTGGCATTGTCGCCATGAATGAAGTGTAACACATGACATTGACTATATAACCTAATGCTGGTGGCATTGTTGCCATGAATGTTGTGTAACACAAGACAGACACTGACAATATAAACTAAAGCTGGTGGCATTATCGCCATGAATGTAGTGAAATCAAATGTCTAAACAATTAACAATACACTTACCAACGTACACAGCAGCCACTGAGTGATCTTCATTTTCGTCCATGTATGCTGTACCTAGAGTAAACATTGGAGAGAAGCCGATTCCATGCACTAATTGAGCAATGATAAATACTACTAGATATTTATCGCCTCCAGTGTCACATGCTGTAGATGGCATCGCACCCCCTGTACAACTGTAGGTAGACTCGGTCGTAGACTCTGTTATAAACAAACTAATAATGAACTATAGTCTCTCTTTCTTTGATGTTTTCAAAATAAATAAAATTTGAACGAAAATCATACATAGTGTATAAAATATCATTGATTCATTTGACTTTTCTGACCATTAGGTATACTCATAAAAACATGCTATCAATAAATCTAGTGATCGACCGGAAGATTGTTGTTTAACGTAAAGTGAGAATTTTTTTTAGTTATATCATGACGATAACAATTTATGTTTTGATGAGTTTTTATATCTGTTTTGTGCGAGACCAACACGCTAAGTTGAATTTGTATAGTGTTATCCCATTGGTGCAACAGTCCACACATAGACATGTCGATGAACTCTGACTCCGAGCAAACCAGTCTCTGTTCTTATCCTATCTGTTAATCCGTCTGGTAGTCATGATATAGCTGAAAGTAACGATAAACACCGACAACCCTATTAAACAAATCATAGACAAAATAAAAATTAAATAATTCAGTGATCATATTCATCAAAACTACTGAAAAAATTAAATAATATCCATCATTGTAATTTGTAACCGAATTGTGAGTGCGATGTGCTTATTGTCAATTATTATTCCTTATAAATAGAGGCTTAGGTCATATCTCTAATAACAAGGTCATTCATTATTCACGAGCGGCAAGAAAAGCAGTGGCCATTTTACAATCATATGGTTGAGATCACTAATTGCGAACTATTCCGGAGCACCTGAGTTCACCCCGAACTTTTAGTCATGTTACTCAATCTTTAGTTTCTGTGTTGTATTTGTGGACCACCGTTTGTCTATTTGTCATTTTTCTATTGGGCATAGCATTGTCAGTCCTTCTTGGACTTGCGGTTTCTGATTTCTCCTTTTGCACGAAACTCCTCTTGAGGTTTATCTGTGAAATGTTTTAAAAGACTTGTAATTTGCAACACTGGTATACTAGTGCATATTTGTAATGTGACCTTGATTTTCTTATAGTGTATTCTCTTTCCTTGGTAATAGGGGGAAATAGGCTATGAGAAGCCCAAATCACATACCTGGATAAACGTATCTTTCTGCAAAATGTGGAACCATGAATAAGAATGATCCTATAGCCATGATAATCGATCCAGAAGCTACCCATGATGCTTTATTATAACGCCCTCCAATAAAGCTGACAAACAACACAACTATTAGAGCTCCAATGTCTTGTGAACTTGGTATAATAGCCGATCTAGTGGATGGTAGTTTGAATTGTCGTTCTAGAGCCGGTAGAGCAGCATTGGCTATTCCATTTACAGCAAACCCTTCCATGAAACACATAATACTGACGAACAGTGTAAATAAAGACATCCTGTTGAGGCCTTGTAAACATCTGAAATATGATGATTTTTACCATTACAGCTCATTTTCGTCGTATGTAGATACATGTATTGAAAATAACTATCTTAATATCTTGCAATTGCGAAGATTCTAAATTGATGCATCAGCCTTGTTGGTATTTTGTATGTAGAGGTGGCAAGGTTCAAGAGGTTGGAGGGTTTATGGGTAATGCTATATTTGTGTTGTGTCGTCCTGTTGTAAAGAGCTGATTACTATATTTTTTCACAATTCTATGACTAAATAAATGGACATTATAAATATAAGATGTATACATCATGAAAAAAAAACTTCATACAATGTAAACTAAAAAGCTATCGGTCTGTTGAATCTTTTGTTGTTTGTTTCAGTTGATAAACCGCAAACATAATTGGTGTCTGACACAAATATTATATTGATGTTTAAAAAAGTAGATAGCATTAACCCAAAATCTATTCAAAACCAACTTACTTAAGAAAAAGATGTGTTAATTTACTCAACCTCTACATTTTACATCATCGTAAAGCAAGATTCCAACTTTAAGTAAATCCTCATTATACAGAAATCACAAAGGGATCGGTAATTGTACTTAGACTGAGAGTACTCGAGCTCTCTGAAATACATTAAGCTGGTAGATAATACGAACTGTTAAAATATCTACATGGCATGATGTATATATCGAATGTTATACTTTGTTTGACATAAAAGTATACGGATTAATTAAGCCATAATTAGCTTGTTTCCTAATCTTAGAAAGGACATCCTATGTAATTGTAAAATTATATGAATTATCCTAGTTCTTTACAAAATTACTGTTTTTGGTGCTGATCCGAAATCTTTTCAATTTTGAATGAGTATATGAGATGACAAGCTTTTAGAAATGGGGAATGTTTTATCCCTAGGTCACATTCGCTAACTTCGTAAGAACCATCCAATAAACAGCAATTAGCTTTGTATCTTATTAGTTAAAAACAGTTTCCGTTGTCCCAATAGGCTCTAATATTAATTAAGTCTGTCGTGGTGGCCATCTTGAATTACTGATCCAAACAAAAACATGACCTTTGTAGCGGATCATGCAATACATTGTATATGTTGTATATTCATATACAGTTTGGTTGCAATCAGTTTTGTAGTTTCATAGAAGAAGACATGTGAAGATTTTCCCACATAGTCTAACGTTGAGGTGGTCGTCATTTTAGACCTCCGACCTGAACAATAAATAAACTTTGTGGAGGTTCATGTAATAAACATTTATAAACAGTTTGATTTTAATCATCTTTGACGTTTCTCAGAATAAACCTTTTCAAAACATTTTCCAATAAAATTGTGTGTAACAAAACCCTGCTGTAATGACCATCTTGGGTTTTGTACAAAACAAAAAATAAAATTTTCGTAGAGCACCATAGAATATACAATCCTG
This sequence comes from Bathymodiolus brooksi, assembly GCA_963680875.1. Taxonomy (NCBI): domain Eukaryota; kingdom Metazoa; phylum Mollusca; class Bivalvia; order Mytilida; family Modiolidae; genus Bathymodiolus; species Bathymodiolus brooksi. The sequence continues at coordinate 36,888,616 of OY804576.1, forward strand.
TCAAATCATGTTTTAAGTTGTTTTAGATATGAATATTGAAATGTAAAAAGTTAAAAGAGGACAGATGACGTAGGACGCAAAGTCGAACGGTCGAGATATTAAGTCAAAGGCTAAAGACATTAAGTTGTGCGTCATAGATCGAGTGTTCGAGGTACTAGGTCGCGAGTTCGAGATAAAAGTCGAGAGCTCGAGATAAACAAAAGTGTGTGTGTTATACCAGCCCTCGTACAAGTATAATGTGCTAAATATCATCTCATAATTAACCGCATCGGTGGCATAATGGTTAGCGTGCTCGCCTCGAGTGCGGTAGATCGTGGGTTCGAGCCCAGGTCGGGTCAAACCAAAGACTGTAAAATTGATATTTGTTGCTTCTCCGCAAAGCACGCAGCATTAAGGAGTAAGAGCAAAGACTGGTTGGCTCGGAATCAGAATAATGTGTCCGAGTGGAGCAGCATGTCTACCCGCGGACTGTTGTTTCGCTATAAAAATCCAACTCAGCGTGTTGGTCTAGAACAAAGCGGACCTCATCATCATCTCATTGAAAATTAACATGTTCTCTCCATGATATAGCTGAAAAAATTGCTGAATTGGCGTTAAACAACAATCACTAACTCACTCATCTCATAATTAACATAAGGTTTACGTCTAAATCAAAGGACTGCCAATGCAATGGCCAATGCAATTGATTGATTGATTGATTGATTGATTGATTGATTGATTGATTGATTGATTGATTGATTGATTGATTGATTGATTGATTGATTGATTGATTGATTGATTGATTGATTGATTGATTGATTGATTGATTGATTGATTGATTGATTGATTGATTGATTGATTGATTGATTGATTGATTGATTGATTGATTGATTGATTGATTGATTGATTGATTGATTGATTGATTGATTGATTGATTGATTGATTGATTGATTGATTGATTGATTGATTGATTGATTGATTGATTGATTGATTGATTGATTGATTGATTGATTGATTGATTGATTGATTGATTGATTGATTGATTGATTGATTGATTGATTGATTGATTGATTGATTGATTGATTGATTGATTGATTGATTGATTGATTGATTGATTGATTGATTGATTGATTGATTGATTGATTGATTGATTGATTGATTGATTGATTGATTGATTGATTGATTGATTGATTGATTGATTGATTGATTGATTGATTGATTGATTGATTGATTGATTGATTGATTGATTGATTGATTGATTGATTGATTGATTGATTGATTGGGAGGTTGTCAGACCAGTGGTTCGTATTGTACTTTTTACATAATATCAGCAAATCCTTTGTTTACCTCTTTTTCTGTTTTAATTTTAACTTTGACAGATACAGATCCTCGTATATAAACTATGTTAAATCCATTAGTTCATTTACAGTACCTTTGTGAAAATGCATGTTAAAAAATTTAAAGGTAAACATCGTCATTAAACAGAAGTTTATTAGCTTCATTATATTCTCATTATATATAACATTGGTTCCGTGTGCATTCAGACGAACAAAGGGCTAAAAATGCCCTCCCAAATTAATTTTACATATATACTTCCTTAGCGTACGATATAAAAATATCGAAAGGCAATTCAAAACGCCCGAAAAAGAGAGAAACATAAAATACATTAAATTACAACAATTATAGATTTATGTTTATGTTGTTTTCAACGCCATTTTCAACAATATTTCAGTTATATCGTGGTGGTCAGTTTTATTGGTGGAGGAAACCGGAGAAAACCACCGACCTGCCACAAATCGTTGACAAACTTTATCACATAATGTAGTATCGAGTACACTTCGTCATGAACGGGATTCGAACGCATAACGTTAGTGGTGATAGACACTGATTGCATAGATAGTTGTAAACCCAACTACCATAAGATCACGATGGCGACCAATTATAGAATGAACATAAAACTGTTATAAAAAGAAAATAGGCCAAGTTCAGATGAAGGTTATCAGACGAATACACACTGATAATATATAACTAGAATTTTCAAGAAATAATAAATGGAAAACACTGAGAAAAAAACAATAATAAAAACATAAAACGAAGCTAAGTACCAAACTAAGGGTTGTATATATACATGTACTATGATATAGTCAAGTGTTCTTTGCTACAAGTACATTTTGTACATTAAATGTACTTCAGATTTTATAATTCACAAGTTTTATTTGCTTCACATAAAATCCCCCAAGTAGAACTTTATGGTACATTTGACAATATTAGAAAAGACTAATTATATCATGGCACATAGTACATTAAAAAAAATAAGGTCATTTCTTTTTAAGAAAATATTTGTTTATAATATATATGTAGTCATAATTAAGTAAGCAAAATTTGTATAAACTGTAACGGGAACGCTTCCCTACCTAAGATTATAGGAACCGTAGTAGGTTCATAACCACCGCTGCTAACTGCATTAGTGGAGATCTTCTTTAGCTCAGTTGGTAGAGCAGTGGTTTACAATGCGAGAGGTCCTGGGATCTAATCTCATCGAGGACATTGCATTTTTCGGAGGTAAAACATGCTCTACTGTTACAAAACTAACAATAGTAACACGACGGTGGGTACTAGTGGAGCAGGAATTGTTTACTTCCCTGGGTACTAGTGGAGCAGGAATTGTTTACTTCCATGGGTACTAGTGGAGCAGGAATTGTTTACTTCCCTGGGTACTAGTGGAGCCGGGATTGTTTACTTCCCTGGGTACTAGTGGAGCAGGAATTGTTTACTTCCATGGGTACTAATGGAGCAGGAATTGTTTACTTCCCTGGGTACTAGTGGAGCCAGAATTGTTTACTTCCCTGGGTACTAGTGGAGCAGGAATTGTTTACTTCCCTGGGTACTAGTGGAGCAGGAATTGTTTACTTCCCTGGGTACTAGTGGTGCAGGAATTGTTTACTTCCCTGGGTACTAGTGGAGCAGGAATTGTTTACTTCCCTGGGTACTAGTGGAGCAGGAATTGTTTACTTCCCTGGGTACTAGTGGAGCAGGAATTGTTTACTTCCCTGGGTACTAGTGGAGCAGGAATTGTTTACTTCCATGGGTACTAGTGGAGCAGGAATTGTTTACTTCCCTGGGTACTAGTGGAGCCGGAATTGTTTACTTCCCTGGGTACTAGTGGAGCAGGAATTGTTTACTTCCATGGGTACTAATGGAGCAGAAATTGTTTACTTCCCTGGGTACTAGTGGAGCAGGAATTGTTTACTTCCATGGGTACTAGTGGAGCAGGAATTGTTTACTTCCCTGGGTACTAGTGGAGCCGGGATTGTTTACTTCCCTGGGTACTAGTGGAGCAGGAATTGTTTACTTCCATGGGTACTAATGGAGCAGGAATTGTTTACTTCCCTGGGTACTAGTGGAGCCAGAATTGTTTACTTCCCTGGGTACTAGTGGAGCAGGAATTGTTTACTTCCCTGGGTACTAGTGGAGCAGGAATTGTTTACTTCCCTGGGTACTAGTGGTGCAGGAATTGTTTACTTCCCTGGGTACTAGTGGAGCAGGAATTGTTTACTTCCCTGGGTACTAGTGGAGCAGGAATTGTTTACTTCCATGGGTACTAGTGGAGCAGGAATTGTTTACTTCCCTGGGTACTAGTGGAGCAGGAATTGTTTACTTCCATGGGTACTAGTGGAGCAGGAATTGTTTACTTCCCTGGGTACTAGTGGAGCCGGAATTGTTTACTTCCCTGGGTACTAGTGGAGCAGGAATTGTTTACTTCCATGGGTACTAATGGAGCAGGAATTGTTTACTTCCCTGGGTACTAGTGGAGCCAGAATTGTTTACTTCCCTGGGTACTAGTGGAGCAGGAATTGTTTACTTCCCTGGGTACTAGTGGAGCAGGAATTGTTTACTTCCCTGGGTACTAGTGGTGCAGGAATTGTTTACTTCCCTGGGTACTAGTGGAGCAGGAATTGTTTACTTCCCTGGGTACTAGTGGAGCAGGAATTGTGTACTTCCCTGGGTACTAGTGGAGCAGGAATTGTTTACTTCCCTGGGTACTAGTGGAGCAGGAATTGTTAACTTCCCGGGGCAACTGAGTTCACCCCTGGTTTTTAGAGGGGTTCGTGTTGCTCAATCTTTAAATGGTGTGTAGTGTTTTGTAGATCATTGGTTTTTTTTTCCTTTTGACCTTTTTATTTTGGCCATTACCTATCCTTAGATTTACACTTCTGATTACTTTGGTATCTTTATACTTTTCTATATATATTGTTTATAATAACAGGAAATACAAGTATGTCAATATCCTATATTAGTACATAGATTTTTTTAAATATGTCAATATATTTATACAAATTATTGTATTTGCAAAACTAGAACATGGAACTAAAACTGGAAATAACAACGAATGGATTGATAGTGTGTGAGAGATTGTTGTTTAACGCCTACTCAGTAATATTTCAGCTATATCATGGCGAGAACACATTAATTTTCAATGAGATGATAATGAGTTCCACTTAGACCAACACGCTTATTTGGATTGTTATAGTGCTAGCTCACTGAAACAACGCGGGGGGTAGACATGTTTCCCCACTCGGACATATTATCCAAGCCACCCAGTGTTTGTTCTTTCTCCTTATTGCTGCGTGCTTATAGGGGAAACAATAAATACCAAATTGATAGTCTTTGGTTTGACCGGATCGTGGCTCGAACCCCTGATCTACCGTACTCGAGGTGAGTACACTAACCATTACAGCAGAGAATGGTTTATAAACTGTCCTCAGTACTTGTAATAACAGAGCACAGAATGGGTCGATGGCAACAACAAAAAAGAAAATTGGTTTATAAATTGGATATGAAGCTGGAAATAACCGGAAATAGGACTATAAACGATGCACGGTACTGGTAACTTTAGAGAATGTTTGTAATGGCGTGTAATAGCTGAAAAAAGGCCAAAAACCAGTGTACGATACTGGTACAGAGAATGTATCAATACAAAGGTTCATTGTGTTGACTGACATAAAGGAAAGTAGTCATGTATTCTTATCTAGTCATAAATATTAAACGGCACTTACTTTGGTCTCCAGGAACAATAACCCCATTTTGAATTGGGTAAATACAGATCAGATTTTGTGGGTATCTGGAAAAAAAATTCAATATCCCATCTTAAATTGTGTATATTGTGAGACAAACATATAAAAACACCCGTTTGGGATCATGTCATTTAACCATTAATTTATTTTTGACTGTCCAATCATATACAAGACAGCTAAATATACAATTTAATTAAAATTAGATCTACGCACTTGCTCCCTATTTTCGATCGGGGTTTTTTTGGTCGCCGCGTGTGTAGGGCCCACACACTCTCGGCGACCAAAAAAACCCGATAGAAAATAGGGAGCAAGTGCGTAGATCTAATTTTAATTAGATTGCTAAATATATTGACTAATCGGAAAACTGTTGGCGTGTACTCAGTTTTGATAGCCAAGATTTAGCGAGTTTCATCGCCGATTGGTCGGTTGAAAATCTAAACCCTGACGTAACCCCCGTAAGGGATGTCGTTAGATGTTTGTGTATCGCCAAAAAAGAAGGAAAGAAACAAATATATAATATACATTTGTACATCTAATTTTAATTAGATCGGTAAATTCGTCAAATAGAAGTATATTCTTATATGAAATAGCGCGCTTCATATAAAATGAATTTCCGTTAACGCTTTTTCACGCCTTTAAAACTACAAACGACTGCATTCATTTCTTGAGTAATTAATAGAAATGGAAATAAACATACATGTTACATATTGGATACGAGCACTGAAATGTATTTTCCACATTAATTTGTCGAATCAGTAGCTTTATATACTAACTCACACAAAACGCATAAAATAATCTTTTACAAATCATATATATATATATATATATCCAAACTTTTCAGAAAGCTTACCTTGTCCTTGTTAGCTATAACATTTACATCGTCTGTAGATGCTATATATCCAGGATTGTCATATGTACCGCCAGACTTGGTATGATGGCCGCCGTTCTAGAAACAAAGCAGATTGTTTGAATCAGAAGCTGTTGTTATTTAATTCATAGTCAGGACAGTGAAAATTTATAAGTTCCAAAACACCATATTTTAAAATTTATTTACATTTCTTTTTAAATATGTTATATCTGCATGTCTTTATAATATTTATGTTCCCTTCGATTTGTAATTTTTGTTTCTCTCCCAAAATATATATGTAGATCACACAACTTTTTCTAGCTTGTATATTATGTAGACTATATTATATAGTTATGGGAGTACAATTTCACAAAAACTACAGCAATTTACAATCTACCTGGAAGCAACTGTTTGAATTTTGACATCATATTCTTAGTTTTGGCTTCTTATCGCTCAATATTTCTAAAAACGAGTCCTAAGATACCTTACTAGGTACCTTTGTACCAGGATCCGTGACATTTGTTGTGGATCAATCATGCCATATAAAAATCACAGAAAAGAATTTAATTTGTGACTAGATTAACACGACAGGTGCCACTAGTGGAGCAGGAACTGTTTACCATTCCGGAGCACCTGAGTTCACCCCCGATTTTTAGTGGGGTTCGTGTTACTCATCTTTAGTTTTATATGTATGTTTTGTAGATCGTTGTTTGTCCTTTTGTCCTTTTTCTTTTGGCCATTGTGTTGTCTATTTTTCTTCGATTTACGGATTCTGATTACCCCTTTGGTCTCTTCAAACTCTTCTTACATGCTTACATAAACGCTTATGTGATGAATCAGACATTTTAAATAGTATTGCCTATCATCTTCCAATAATAAATCGTTTAAGGAGATACTGTAGAGTAAAAATTGAGACAGTTAATTCGTCAACCATGAACAGATCACAGGCCCTTTTCACAACCATCTTTATATGGTTTATATAGTTTACTGTGTATTATGACAAACAGGGGTATGTGTACATATGTATAGGAGAATGTCCAAGTAACTCTCCATTCCTTAAAAATAATGAAGCCGAGGTCCCGAAGGGGTCGTTGTACTTTATTAATTTGTAACAAAAAAAAGTCTGTGTATAGTATCTAAAGTATAGTATAGTATAGTATAGTATAGTATAGTATAGTATTAAATTGTTTGCCCCTTAAAAGTACAAAGAGTACAATAACTCTCCATTCCTTAAAAATAATGGAGAGTTTTGACAATAGATTTACATCACAGGTGGATTTTAACAGTAGGAAAAGTTCCGTGTTATGATGTTCACACAGACTTCTGTTTATCACAAAACAACGTATATACACTTAAAAATGTTATGACAAGGACATTACAGCTGTAATACTAAAATTGGACGGAATATCCCATTTCAACTTAATCTTTATTTCATTAAATAGCCATCATTATTCTTCCGACACTTGGTTGTCTTACTTGACAGGAACATCACAAAGCCTTATTAAACAGACTTGTTTACATTTTTGCCTATTCATTTTGTTATTGACATTATTTTCTTCCCATTGACTCCAGAATTGAATTAATATTGATTCAAGATTTGGCTTCGTCGCTGTTGATATAACGTCTCATGCCAGTGGTTCATACAATGGGGCTCATAAAACATAATTTGGGCTTTATTATTATAATAGTAATGAATTGTTTGTGCATTGTGTAACACAATTAAACAAATATAAAAGATTATGTCTACATTTTTCTTCAAACCGTTGGCTAAGATTTATAAATTGTATGTTCATTAAAAAAATTAAATTGAGTGACAATGGATGTAGCAGGTTTGTTGATAAATGTGTGTGTGTGAGAAGTGCAAACTGTTCAATACAAGGCATGCAGCCTATTTTTTTGGGCTGTGGGTTTAATGCGTCAAATGTTGGCAGCCAGTCAAGGAGATATGGTAAATGATAGTACCATATCGTCTCAATCAATAGAAACTTGTCGTCTCTTTTTAAGAGTATGTAACACATATGATACGAGATTGACTCATTAGATACACATATGATACGAGATTGACTTATTAGATACACATGTGATACGAGATTGACTTATTAGATACACATGTGATACGAGATTGACTTATTAGATACACATGTGATACGAGATTGACTTATTAGATACACATATGATACGAGATTGACTTATTAGATACACATGTCAGGGGCGGATCCAGAGGGGGGCGCATCCGGTGCGCGCCCCCCCTAAAATTGGAAAAAATAAGATTTTTTGGCGTAAAATCGTGATTTTTCACACGAAATACCCCAACAATTTTCGCGCCTCCCTCCGCAATTGGAAAAAATATGATTTTTTGGCGTAAAATCGTGATTTTTCACACGAAATATCCTAAAAATATTCGCGCCTCCCTCCGCTCGGCGCAATTTTTTTAAGTGCGCCCCCCCCTAACTTGAAATCCTGGATCCGCCCCTGCATGTGATACGAGATTGAATTATTAGATACACATATGATACGAGATTGACTTATTAGATACACATGTGATACGAGATTGACTTATTAGATACACATATGATACGAGATTGACTTATTAGATACACATGTGGAGTAGGAACATATCTAGGTTATGGGACAACTTGTTTGATGATAGAAAAATATGATAATAAGTTACGTACTTATAGAAAATTTAAAAGCTCTTTAAATGTTAGTTCATATGTAAAAGATGTTTTAAATAGACAACATAGACGTATTTCATCAATTTTAGAAGTGGCTGATAAACCTTTTGCAGTAGAGACAGGTCGATACAACAAGCCAAAAATGTCATTAAATGAACGGAAATGTGTATTTTGTAAAGAAAATTTTGTTGAAGATGAAATTCATTTTTTATTAGATTGTGATTTTTATTCAGATTTACTGTATGGTTTAACAGGATATTTTTGTATTTCATTTGAAAATTTTATGTCAAATGAAGAAATCCAGCCTTATTTTTTAGCAAAAACTTTGTATAATATGTTTTAAAGAAAGCATTGTTTGCAATAACATTTATTTTAATAAATCTTAAATATTTTAGGTATGTGGATGTGTATAATGACAGTGTCTCATAGGCCATATGTGGCTGGGTATTAATATTATAATTGATACAATTTTATTGTGTATGTTTTTATTTGTACAGATGTATAACATGTTTTATATTGTTATGTGACACTATAATAAAATAGGTTAAGTATTCAGTAATATTCATATATATATATATATATATATATATATATATATATATACTTTATTTCCTGTGACTGTATAGTGAATAATTCTTCATTATCCTATCCAATATATTAAAAATTGCTGAGTTAGATTGCTGTCAAATTATAATATTAAGTATATATGTACCATCTACACACGCTTATACACATGTCTTACGCCTATCCCTAGATTTGCCTTACGAGACAAGGTAACACTACGACTATTGAAGCTCCTTTTTAGGGAGTGGATGTAGTCGAGTGGTCTAGGGCGCTGGACGTAAGGCTAAGCGAATGGTGCTGCAGTGTAACAATGGTGTGGGTTCAAATCCCGTCGAGGGAAGAACAAAAATTTGACAGCTCTAAAATCTAATTCTAACACTGTTTGGTTTAATTTTCAGACGTATATATATATATACGGACACTTTGTATATACAGAATCCTTGCCTAGGGGAGATATGACTTATTGAGACAAAATTCCTGTGTCTTTTGTAAACATGTAAGTGAAGATGCCCTGTATATACACTCTGGCTTTAGAATACATTTTATCACATTATATCTATATTTAATTCATAAATTGAGTGTTGAACATAAAGTATGTTCTGTGTGAGAGTGGGTTTATGTTCAACTTTTCATGAAAGGTTTGCAAAGGGGTAATCAGAAGCCATAAATCGACAAAGGACAGGCAATACAAATGAAAAGGGACAAAAAGACCCCCCAAAAACCCCACAATGAACAGCAAAACTATACACAGACAACTAAAGATTGAGCAAAACGAACGCAACCAAAAACCGGGGATGAACTGATGTGCTCCGGAAGGTAAAGCAATTCCTGCTCCACTAGTCATACCCGTTTTGATAAAGACACAACACTTACATTAAAACGTTCATTTGTCTTGTTCATGTGTGTCTCCCATTTTTATTTTTTTAAAGTGTTGTATTTTGAAACATGTTTTTACAGTGTAATGTACATTTTACTCGGTTGATCTGATGGGGATCTAGCTGAAAATTTAAGATTTTAAAAATGTAAATAAAGTATACTGCTTGGTAATATGTATATACATAACTTCGATATTAAGGTTGGAGATTTTATGCAAATCGTATTACCTTCTGCTCTATAAGGTCAATTGAATTGCCTTTAAAGAAGCGTAATTTTAATGTATTTGTTAGATTTATTATCAATCTTAATTTTATTTTATTTTGGTAATAAAGATTTATAGTTCCGATGTAATAGTTGCTGGTCATGTGAATGACCGGTTTCTATCAAATTCACATGTGGGTTGTTATCATATTCCGACAGTGAAAATAAAATAATTTTCAAATAATTTATTTTTTTTCCTCATAAATTATTTTAAAAGTTTACTTGAATTTTATTAATATTTGAGCGATATTTCAGCTATATCATGGTGAGAACAAGTTATATCCAATTAGATGAAGATGTAGCCCGCTTTGCACTAGACCAGCAAGCTTAGTTTGATTTTTATAGGGCTAGACCGCTGAAACAACAGTCCGTATGTAGACATGTCGCTCCACTCAGACACATTATTCTAATATCGAGTCAACCAGTCTTTGTTATTACTTCTTAATGCTGTGTGCTTAGCGGACAGGCAACAAATACCAATTTTATAGTCTTTGATTTGACCCGACCTGTTGTTTTATAGAGGTTCAAAGGTTATAGTTTGTTTGTTTGTTTGGTGTTGTTTAACGCCAATTTCAACAATATTTCAGCTATATCGTGGCGGTCAGTCGTTATAGTGATAACATGAAAAGTTCTAAATATAGATACGAAAAAGCTGATTAAACCAGACTTATTTGGAGGAAGGAAACTCCTAATATAATGAACTCGCTAGTGAACCCCAAGGCCTTGGTGTGCGCCTGGAAACCCTTGACATTTGAGGTGAGTGTTGGGGGCGTGAACGTCACGTTAGTGGTATTAGGTCGGTAAACCAAAAGTCAACGACCTTAAATACTCGGCTAACGAGTCTCGTTGCCATGGGCGGAAATCAAACTCACAGTTTTCAGAGATTATGGATAAGTGATTGTTGTTAAACACCAAGTGACCATTTTTCATTGTTATCTTAAATGCCATGACTAGAACAGGTTGTTGATATGATGGTGTCTGCTGTTGTACTGGACCAACATAGTTCTGGCTCTGAACCAAGTGGTCTATGTTCTTACTCCTTGATGCTGTGTGCATAGCGGAGATACAGCATAATATTTGGTTTTACCCGACTTGATGGGATCTGATGGGATCTACCGCACTCGAGACGTTCACGATAATCCTTACATTACCCAGTCGATTAATGGTGAAAGGACACTTATTGTATATATAGGTAAATGTATATCCAATCAAAACGTAGATATCTAATTTAGTGCGCACGACGCGTTTTTGGAATAACCTTCATCAGGTGACGCTCAAAATCGAAAAAAAACTACCATACGAATACAACCACTGCTGTCCCTCGTTCTCAATAAAAAGATAAGTAGCGCAGGTTGTAATATACTCGAGATAATTCTGTTTCTTCTAACTGTTAGGTATTTGACATGTTGTAAAATTCATTTGCAATTTATTTATATTCATGAAAATATGATAATCTTCATTTTATGAGAATAAAAGGAAATATTTCTTGCATGTGATGTTTCAAAAGTTTTCTTAGCAATGTTTAAATCTTGCCTATTTTCAAGTAATTTTTTTGAAAGCGTAACATATGTATAAACATGTATTTCAAAAATAGAGATTTTTCATTTGGGCGGATTACAATATCATTTGGATGAATATACGAAACGAAAAGCTCAATCATTGAACATTAAGGTTGACAAAGATTATGAGATAGTACATGAAAGAATGACATAATAAAATAACAAATAAATAAAATCCTTCATTTGAGCGGAACATGCATTTAAAACTCAAAACAAATTATAATCGCAAAAACAACACTTCTCTTGTTTTCTTTCACCTGTAAATAAAAGTGGGCAATTTAGGGAAAACCAGAATGACAACCACGAATATATATTGCTGTAGACATTCTTGGTTGGTTTATGGTGTTTAACGCCACTTTCAACAATATTTCATCGTGGCGGTCAGTTTTATTGGTAGAGGAAACCGGAGTACCCGGAGAAAACCACCGATGCATACATTCTTTTTGGGCAAATAAACAAATTTTCTAAAAAAAAAAAAAAATATTATATATTAGAACATTTTTGTTTCAACCATTTGTTCGTCATTAATAGAAAAAATAACATAATATATGACAAGTACTAATCTTAACCAGTTTTCTTTATCTCACAACAGAAAAAAAGAACGAAATTTGATTGACCATACATAATAAATGCCCTTTAGGAGGTTATTTAAACTTTTCACCAATATTATGTCAACAATAAAAGCGTATTTATTTGTTGCCTCTTGCTATTCGGTGTGTTATTGTCTGGATTTGTTTATTTCGCTTTAGTGTCTATTTCATACCATTATAGTAAGGGGGTATTATTTTTATGTTTGATCTTCACAATACTTTGCAGATAATATATTATTTACGTTTAAAGATTTAAATAGTATACCAAGTTTAATACCCAAACATAGTCTAGTTGTAAATTTGATTAGAAATGTAATTCCCTTTACATGGTAATATCAAACATTGGGGTCATTCTGATGGACAAGAGGCATACAAAAACATTTTTAATTAAAGAGAAACATTTAATGGGTATTGCTCACGCCTTTTTTACTGTTATTATATTTGAACCAAATGGCATTTTATTATTATCAAAATGACAATGTAGGTTGTATATTGAAATACTATGAAATGACCTTTCAAAATGCATTTTGTAAATGGTATTCTCATGTCTAAATGCAAACAACAATTGATGGTTCGTCTGTCAACAAAATACTAGTGTTTGATATTCAGAAGCCATAATTTAACAATTATGGATTCCCCTGTGTACAAACATGACTAATAACTACAACATGAGCACATCGTTTACAAAATGTAAATGTTGTAATATTTAAAAAAAAAAAAAAGTATAAAAATCGATTAAAACTTTAATAACATGGCTTTTTGTGTAAACAACTTTTTTTTCTATTATACCATACTCGTATAAATCACAAAATGACGAACGGACAACTTATAGTAAAAATAGGAGTTAATACATTCATTTTACATAAATGCATTTGTTCTTCTCTCGACCCTACATATTTACCGTGTTGTGATGGGATCTGAGAGTGGTAATGTGGATCGTACGTCTACTAACTTAATATAGAGATACATATATCTGAGAGTCGTAATGTGGATCGTACGTCTACTAACTTAATATAGAGATACATATATATCTGAGAGTCGTAATGTGGATCGTACGTCTACTAACTTAATATAGAGATACATATATCTGAGAGTCGTAATGTGGATCGTACGTCTACTAACTTAATATAGAGATACATATATCTGAGAGTCGTAATGTGGATCGTACGTCTACTAACTTAATATAGAGATACATATATCTGAGAGTCGTAATGTGGATCGTACGTCTACTAACATAATATAGAGATACATATATCTGAGAGTCGTAATGTGGATCGTACGTCTACTAACTTAATATAGAGATACATATATCTGAGAGTCGTAATGTGGATCGTACGTCTACTAACTTAATATAGAGATACATATATCTGAGAGTCGTAATGTGGATCGTACGTCTACTAACTTAATATAGAGATACATATATCTGAGAGTCGTAATGTGGATCGTACGTCTACTAACTTAATATAGAGATACATATATCTGAGAGTCGTAATGTGGATCGTACGTCTACTAACTTAATATAGAGATACATATATCTGAGAGTCGTAATGTGGATCGTACGTCTACTAACTTAATATAGAGATACATATATCTGAGAGTCGTAATGTGGATCGTACGTCTACTAACTTAATATAGAGATACATATATCTGAGAGTCGTAATGTGGATCGTACGTCTACTAACTTAATATAGAGATACATATATCTGAGAGTCGTAATGTGGATCGTACGTCTACTAACTTAATATAGAGATACATATCTCTGAGAGTCGTAATGTGGATCGTACGTCTACTAACTTAATATAGAGATACATATATATCTGAGAGTCGTAATGTGGATCGTACGTCTACTAACTTAATATAGAGATACATATATCTGAGAGTCGTAATGTGGATCGTACGTCTACTAACTTAATATAGAGATACATATATCTGAGAGTCGTAATGTGGATCGTACGTCTACTAACTTAATATAGAGATACATATATATGAGCGTCGTAATGTGGATCGTACGTCTACTAACTTAATATAGAGATACATATATCTGAGCGTCGTAATGTGGATCGTACGTCTACTAACTTAATATAGAGATACATATATCTGAGAGTCGTAATGTGGATCGTACGTCTACTAACTTAATATAGAGATACATATATCTGAGCGTCGTAATGTGGATCGTAGTCTACTAACTTAATATAGAGATACATATATCTGAGAGTCGTAATGTGGATCGTACGTCTACTAACTTAATATAGATACATATATCTGAGAGTCGTAATGTGGATCGTACGTCTACTAACTTAATATAGAGATACATATCTCTGAGAGTCGTAATGTGGATCGTACGTCTACTAACTTAATATAGAGATACATATATATCTGAGAGTCGTAATGTGGATCGTACGTCTACTAACTTAATATAGAGATACATATATCTGAGAGTCGTAATGTGGATCGTACGTCTACTAACTTAATATAGAGATACATATATCTGAGAGTCGTAATGTGGATCGTACGTCTACTAACTTAATATAGATACATATATCTGAGAGTCGTAATGTGGATCGTACGTCTACTAACTTAATATAGAGATACATATATCTGAGAGTCGTAATGTGGATCGTACGTCTACTAACTTAATATAGAGATACATATATCTGAGAGTCGTAATGTGGATCGTACGTCTACTAACTTAATATAGAGATACATATATCTGAGAGTCGTAATGTGGATCGTACGTCTACTAACTTAATATAGAGATACATATATCTGAGAGTCGTAATGTGGATCGTACGTCTACTAACTTAATATAGAGATACATATATCTGAGAGTCGTAATGTGGATCGTACGTCTACTAACTTAATATAGAGATACATATATCTGAGAGTCGTAATGTGGATCGTACGTCTACTAACTTAATATAGAGATACATATATCTGAGAGTCGTAATGTGGATCGTACGTCTACTAACTTAATATAGAGATACATATATCTGAGAGTCGTAATGTGGATCGTACGTCTACTAACTTAATATAGAGATACATATATCTGAGAGTCGTAATGTGGATCGTACGTCTACTAACTTAATATAGAGATACATATCTCTGAGAATCGTAATGTGGATCGTACGTCTACTAACTTAATATAGAGATACATATATATCTGAGAGTCGTAATGTGGATCGTACGTCTACTAACTTAATATAGAGATACATATATCTGAGAGTCGTAATGTGGATCGTACGTCTACTAACTTAATATAGAGATACATATATCTGAGAGTCGTAATGGGGATCGTATGTCTACTAACTTAATATAGAGATACATATATCTGAGCGTCTTAATGTGGATCGTACGTCTACTAACTTAATATAGAGATACATATATCTGAGCGTCGTAATGTGGATCGTACGTCTACTAACTTAATATAGAGATACATATATCTGAGAGTCGTAATGTGGATCGTACGTCTACTAACTTAATATAGAGATACATATATCTGAGCGTCGTAATGTGGATCGTAGTCTACTAACTTAATATAGAGATACATATATCTGAGAGTCGTAATGTGGATCGTACGTCTACTAACTTAATATAGATACATATATCTGAGAGTCGTAATGTGGATCGTACGTCTACTAACTTAATATAGAGATACATATATCTGAGAGTCGTAATGTGGATCGTACGTCTACTAACTTAATATAGAGATACATATATCTGAGAGTCGTAATGTGGATCGTACGTCTACTAACTTAATAAAGAGATACATATCAAAAGAGTTTGTTGTAGAGGGTTAAATGTCAGGTTAACGGAAGAGTTTTTATTCTCGCTCAAATGGGTTATTAAATTTGAGCTCATATGGGTTATAAGTTGTCGCTCTTATGTCTGTTTTATTTCGTTCTTTTGTCTTGTCAATTCGCTCAAATGTCTTTCTTCGGTGTGTGATGATTCTTGCCCATGAACAATTGTTTATTATTACAAGGGTGATCCTGGTTAGAAAATAAAATAACTGAAATCATTGAAAAATAGCTGAAACCATCTACACCCCCTTTCAAAATTGTCATTTTGACCTGTTCTGACCATGTCCAGCAACTTTCAGAAAACAATTTTCAGAGGAAAATAGCTGAAATCAGTTAAATAACTGAAAACAAATCATCCCTGTTATTAGAATTGTTCTACAGTTTAAGATAACAAGAAATCATGAAATCTTACGCGATAATGTTCATATTTTACCTTTGGTGTATGCGATGGGTTAAATATATATATAATGTATATTATTGTACGTCAATTATCATGACATATATAATGTCACGAATATGTACGACAAATGAAGCTATTGTTATAATTATTTTCAGCCACAATTTTCTGAAGAACATTTTCTTTTTCCTAATTTTTTGTATGTTTTCAAACGACAAGCATAGATAACTGAACCAAAGGGACTAAGCTGTTTATAAGTGGATTTATATCAAATACAATTAAACAAGACAAAAGGTTTGCTTGGTCAGTACCAGATCCACACTTTTAATTATTTATCATAAAAACTAGAAAATAATAAAAAAAAAAAAAAAAAAAAAAAAAAAAAAAAAGTTAAAACTGCAAGACAATTCACTATTTTTACAGAATATCAAATATGCATCTTGACCTTTTTGTTATGTTGATTTCCTTTACTTTATAAGCAGTGAAAATAAATGACATCTTAAATAAATATGATTAATACAAATACATATAAACTTAACATACCTGCGACATCTTTTTCCAGGTGTTGTGTGGTACATTCACGTTACGTATAAATGTACATGTATAGTTTGTTCTCTATTATTGTGTTTCGGTTCACTGCGTTCTAACATTTTCTGATCGGTGTGACCGTGTTTATGCAAGTTAAATAATACTGGCGTGATCATATAAACCACAACACTGTCTATGTCATCTCACAGAGACTTATCCATATTATGTCAAACATACTGGTATTTTTTAAACGTTGGCTTTTGATTTCAAGTTAGGAACTATATATTTTCATCAGCTTTTGCAGTGTATTGATGACGGATCCCGCCACCCAACTCACGGAGCTGCACAGTGCATCTCCAGATGGCGGATAGCGGGTGGCCTCTCGAGGGGATTTGCTATCACGGTTATAATACGGAAAGCCTAACCAAGAACTATTGTGTGTAACGTGTTAGAGACTTAATGTAAACCGACCTTTATAGTAAAGCAGGCCGTTTTAACATAAATTATGTTCCACGATAAACCTTTTTAGGCACTTAAACTTAAGAGTAGGACTTTTGCACTTGAATACAAATATAAATAATTGCACTTAAGAAAATTAGAGTATTGTTGCACTTAACTTCAGTTGTTTTTGCACTTTAGTGCAACAACACATTTGTTTCACATAAGTGGAAACGATTCAGTGGCATATTTAAAGACCAAGAAGCTGTTAAGTGTCTTTCCTCTCTTCATGACAAATATGTTATCGTTCCTGCGGACAAGGCTTCCAACAATATCGTGTTTGTATGTAAATCATATTACTTCGAATGCCCAATCAAGGAATTAGGCATAAATAACAACACCTCTAGTAATACCACATGCAAACCTACTTCGTTCGACAAAGATGAAATCCTAGCTAACCACAGATCATTCATGACCTCCTTAAACATTCCCTCTGGTAAAGAGTCTGAGGATTTACCCTATTTATATTGGATACCTAAACTCCATAAGACACCATACAAAGAAAGGTACATAGCGGGATCATCAACTTGTTCGACGAAAGAATTGTATATTCACCTGACAAAGATTCTGTCTGCAGTAAAAGAGGGACAACAGAAATATTGTGAAACTGTTTACTCGCGTAGTGGCATAAATCACATGTGGATTTTGAAAAACTCTAAAGATCTTTTGGATAACCTTAAATCGAGATCTTTCTCTCAGGTATCCTCCATCAAAACTTTTGATTTTTCAACTCTATATACCACCCTACCGCATGACAAATTAAAAACCCGCTTAAAAGAAACAATTCACAAAGCGTTCAGTCATAGAAACTATGGCTCAAAATTTGTTGTGTTAGGCTACAATTCCACATATTTTTCAAACAAAATTCAAAAAGGTAAAACATGCTACTCCGTGGAACAAATGATCAGTATGCTGGAGTTCCTCACCGATAACATATTTGTCTCCTTTGGAGGGATACTGTTTCAGCAGGTCGTCGTCATACCAATGGGTACGAATTGTGCCCCTCTTCTAGCCGATTTATTTTTATACTCATACGAGTCGGAGTTTCTTCAAAAGCTTGTAAAAGATAAGAACATTCATGAGGCTAGAGCCTTTAATTTCACATACAGGTATATTGATGACGTTTTATCTATCAATAATTCTAGATTTGCAGAATTTCTTCCATTGATATATCCTCCAGAGCTGGAAGTTAAAGAGACCACAGATACCGCTTCGTCGGCATCATTTTTGGACTTATGCCTTGAATTTGACGTCAGTGGTCAAATCAGTACTAAAATATATGATAAACGGGACGACTTCAATTTTAAAATCATAAATTTTCCAAATATGTGCAGCAATATACCAGCTTCTCCTGCATATGGTGTTTACATCTCGCAATTGATTCGTTATGCAAGGGCCAGTAGCAATTATTCTGATTTCCTGAAACGTCATCTTCATCTGAGAAACAGGCTACTGGACCAGGGCTATAAAAAGATTCGCCTTATTCGATCTCTTAAAAAGTTTATATTCCGATACCAAGATCTTGTCGAAATATATTCCGTCTCTGCAGAAAAGATTATAAACGATGGATTTTCATATAGTGAAAATGTATAAAGATAAGTGGTCAAAAACAAAAATGTCAAAAATATTTTTTTATCAATGTGTGACGTAAAAATGTTTTTGACATTCACTTCACTGAGTTTGGTGCTGTTATGACAACTGTTTTACCTGTTTTGTTCAAGTATTGTTATAAATACTGTTATAGTGACAGCCGGAAACTTTGAGCCGTAATGAAAGGGGGATGTTTGGCGCTTTAAAATCTGATTCAACCCACCATTTCTTTAGAAATGCCTCTACCAAGTCAGGGTCATTACGGTTTTCACAGTTTTTCGGTTGTTGACTGATTTTGTCTGTTTATAAACTTATGAGTTTTGACTTTCCCTTTGTAAGATTGCTCGGAGTTCGGTAATTTTGTTATCACCCTTATTTAAATTCTAATTTTTTGCACTTGATTGAAATAAAAATATTTTGCACTTATGTGCAGTAAGTCAGACATTCTAATTCAAAAGAACTATCCTTTAGTGCCAATGGAATGATCATTTAAATTACTGAGAACAACTACGTATGTTCTTCCCTTCCTTCCAAGGCATGTTAACTCTTAAATTTTTTGACGATAAATTATGGTCTTCGAATTCGACTGAGATTTTGTTCATATATAGCTTGTGTATACATTTGTTACGATCCTGATAAGGAATAAAGACATTGAAGCGTTACCAGATTTAAACTTACACACTGTGATTTCAAAAATGAAGAAAAAACTAACACCAAGAATAAAAACCTTTAACCCCCACCCCCTCCCCAACACATACCAAGATTTGTGCCATTTATTCATGCAGATATATAATTATCATACATATCTCTGAATCCATTACAGAATATTTGTGTTAGATTACCACAGATATGCCCCGTGTGTCTTAAGTCATATTCCCGTCCTTCTCGTCTTGTTCGTGACTAGTCACCGGATTTGTATCATGAGTAACACGAAGGTTGTCACTACTGCAGCGGGGACTACTTACCCTTCCGGAGCACATCCATCACATGAGTTCCTAGTGAGGTTCGTCAATCTTTTGTTTTCTGTATAGTAGTTTGTCGATCATTGTTCTGTCCTTCTTCTTTCGGTTAGTGTATTGTCTGTCCTTCTTCTTTCGGTCAGTGTATTGTCTGTCCTTCTTCTTTCGGTCAGTGTATTGTCTGTCCTTTTTCTTTCGGTTAGTGTATTGTCTGTCCTTCTTCTTTCGGTCAGTGTATTGTCTGTCCTTTTTCTTTCGGTCAGTGTATTGTCTGTCCTTCTTCTTTCGGTCAGTGTATTGTCTGTCCTTCTTCTTTCGGTCAGTGTATTGTCTGTCCTTTTTCTTTCGGTCAGTGTAGTGTCTGTCCTTCTTCTTTCGGTCAGTGTATTGTCTGTCCTTCTTCTTTCGGTCAGTGTATTGTCTGTCCTTTTTCTTTCGGTCAGTGTAGTGTCTGTCCTTCTTCTTTCGGTCAGTGTATTGTCTGTCCTTCTTCTTTCGGTCAGTGTATTGTCTGTCCTTCTTCTTTCGGTTAGTGTATTGTCTGTCCTTCTTCTTTCGGTCAGTGTATTGTCTGTCCTTTTTCTTTCGGTCAGTGTATTGTCTGTCCTTCTTCTTTCGGTCAGTGTATTGTCTGTCCTTCTTCTTTCGGTCAGTGTATTGTCTGTCCTTCTTCTTTCGGTTAGTGTATTGTCTGTCCTTCTTCTTTCGGTCAGTGTATTGTCTGTCCTTTTTCTTTCGGTCAGTGTATTGTCTGTCCTTCTTCTTTCGGTCAGTGTATTGTCTGTCCTTCTTCTTTCGGTCAGTGTAGTGTCTGTCCTTTTTCTTTCGGTCAGTGTATTGTCTGTCCTTCTTCTTTCGGTCAGTGTATTGTCTGTCCTTCTTCTTTCGGTCAGTGTATTGTCTGTCCTTTTTCTTTCGGTCAGTGTAGTGTCTGTCCTTCTTCTTTCGGTCAGTGTATTGTCTGTCCTTCTTCTTTCGGTCAGTGTATTGTCTGTCCTTCTTCTTTCGGTTAGTGTATTGTCTGTCCTTCTTCTTTCGGTCAGTGTATTGTCTGTCCTTTTTCTTTCGGTCAGTGTATTGTCTGTCCTTCTTCTTTCGGTCAGTGTATTGTCTGTCCTTCTTCTTTCGGTCAGTGTATTGTCTGTCCTTCTTCTTTCGGTTAGTGTATTGTCTGTCCTTCTTCTTTCGGTCAGTGTATTGTCTGTCCTTCTTCTTTCGGTCAGTGTATTGTCTGTCCTTCTTCTTTCGGTCAGTGTATTGTCTGTCCTTTTTCTTTCCGTTAGTGTATTGTCTGTCCTTCTTCTTTCGGTCAGTGTAGTGTCTGTCCTTTTTCTTTCCGTTAGTGTATTGTCTGTCCTTCTTCTTTCGGTCAGTGTATTGTCTGTCCTTTTTCTTTCGGTCAGTGTATTGTCTGTCCTTCTTCTTTCGGTCAGTGTAGTGTCTGTCCTTCTTCTTTCGGTCAGTGTATTGTCTGTCCTTCTTCTTTCGGTCAGTGTATTGTCTGTCCTTTTTCTTTCGGTTAGTGTATTGTCTGTCCTTCTTCTTTCGGTCAGTGTATTGTCTGTCCTTTTTCTTTCGGTTAGTGTATTGTCTGTCCTTCTTCTTTCGGTCAGTGTATTGTCTGTCCTTTTTCTTTCGGTCAGTGTATTGTCTGTCCTTCTTCTTTCGGTTAGTGTATTGTCTGTCCTTTTTCTTTCGGTTAGTGTATTGTCTGTCCTTCTTCTTTCGGTTAGTGTATTGTCTGTCCTTCTTCTTTCGGTTAGTGTATTGTCTGTCCTTTTTCTTTCGGTTAGTGTATTGTCTGTCCTTCTTCTTTCGGTTAGTGTATTGTCTGTCCTTCTTCTTTCGGTTAGTGTATTGTCTGTCCTTCTTCTTTCGGTCAGTGTATTGTCTGTCCTTTTTCTTTCCGTTAGTGTATTGTCTGTCCTTCTTCTTTCGGTCAGTGTATTGTCTGTCCTTCTTCTTTCGGTCAGTGTATTGTCTGTCCTTCTTCTTTCGGTCAGTGTATTGTCTGTCCTTTTTCTTTCCGTTAGTGTATTGTCTGTCCTTCTTCTTTCGGTCAGTGTATTGTCTGTCCTTTTTCTTTCCGTTAGTGTATTGTCTGTCCTTCTTCTTTCGGTCAGTGTATTGTCTGTCCTTTTTCTTTCGGTCAGTGTATTGTCTGTCCTTCTTCTTTCGGTCAGTGTAGTGTCTGTCCTTCTTCTTTCGGTCAGTGTATTGTCTGTCCTTCTTCTTTCGGTCAGTGTATTGTCTGTCCTTTTTCTTTCGGTTAGTGTATTGTCTGTCCTTCTTCTTTCGGTCAGTGTATTGTCTGTCCTTTTTCTTTCGGTTAGTGTATTGTCTGTCCTTCTTCTTTCGGTTAGTGTATTGTCTGTCCTTCTTCTTTCGGTCAGTGTATTGTCTGTCCTTCTTCTTTCGGTCAGTGTATTGTCTGTCCTTCTTCTTTCGGTCAGTGTATTGTCTGTCCTTCTTCTTTCGGTCAGTGTATTGTCTGTCCTTTTTCTTTCCGTTAGTGTATTGTCTGTCCTTCTTCTTTCGGTCAGTGTAGTGTCTGTCCTTTTTCTTTCCGTTAGTGTATTGTCTGTCCTTCTTCTTTCGGTCAGTGTATTGTCTGTCCTTTTTCTTTCGGTCAGTGTATTGTCTGTCCTTCTTCTTTCGGTCAGTGTAGTGTCTGTCCTTCTTCTTTCGGTCAGTGTATTGTCTGTCCTTCTTCTTTCGGTCAGTGTATTGTCTGTCCTTTTTCTTTCGGTTAGTGTATTGTCTGTCCTTCTTCTTTCGGTCAGTGTATTGTCTGTCCTTTTTCTTTCGGTTAGTGTATTGTCTGTCCTTCTTCTTTCGGTCAGTGTATTGTCTGTCCTTTTTCTTTCGGTCAGTGTATTGTCTGTCCTTCTTCTTTCGGTTAGTGTATTGTCTGTCCTTTTTCTTTCGGTTAGTGTATTGTCTGTCCTTCTTCTTTCGGTTAGTGTATTGTCTGTCCTTCTTCTTTCGGTTAGTGTATTGTCTGTCCTTTTTCTTTCGGTTAGTGTATTGTCTGTCCTTCTTCTTTCGGTTAGTGTATTGTCTGTCCTTCTTCTTTCGGTTAGTGTATTGTCTGTCCTTCTTCTTTCGGTCAGTGTATTGTCTGTCCTTTTTCTTTCCGTTAGTGTATTGTCTGTCCTTCTTCTTTCGGTCAGTGTATTGTCTGTCCTTCTTCTTTCGGTCAGTGTATTGTCTGTCCTTCTTCTTTCGGTCAGTGTATTGTCTGTCCTTTTTCTTTCCGTTAGTGTATTGTCTGTCCTTCTTCTTTCGGTCAGTGTAGTGTCTGTCCTTCTTCTTTCGGTCAGTGTATTGTCTGTCCTTCTTCTTTCGGTCAGTGTATTGTCTGTCCTTTTTCTTTCGGTTAGTGTATTGTCTGTCCTTCTTCTTTCGGTCAGTGTATTGTCTGTCCTTTTTCTTTCGGTTAGTGTATTGTCTGTCCTTCTTCTTTCGGTCAGTGTATTGTCTGTCCTTTTTCTTTCGGTCAGTGTATTGTCTGTCCTTCTTCTTTCGGTCAGTGTAGTGTCTGTCCTTCTTCTTTCGGTCAGTGTATTGTCTGTCCTTCTTCTTTCGGTCAGTGTATTGTCTGTCCTTTTTCTTTCGGTCAGTGTATTGTCTGTCCTTCTTCTTTCGGTCAGTGTATTGTCTGTCCTTTTTCTTTCGGTTAGTGTATTGTCTGTCCTTCTTCTTTCGGTCAGTGTATTGTCTGTCCTTTTTCTTTCGGTCAGTGTATTGTCTGTCCTTCTTCTTTCGGTCAGTGTATTGTCTGTCCTTTTTCTTTCGGTCAGTGTATTGTCTGTCCTTCTTTCGGTCAGTGTATTGTCTGTCCTTCTTCTTTCGGTCAGTGTATTGTCTGTCCTTCTTCTTTCGGTCAGTGTATTGTCTGTCCTTCTTCTTTCGGTCAGTGTAGTGTCTGTCCTTCTTCTTTCGGTCAGTGTATTGTCTGTCCTTCTTCTTTCGGTCAGTGTATTGTCTGTCCTTTTTCTTTCGGTCAGTGTATTGTCTGTCCTTCTTCTTTCGGTCAGTGTATTGTCTGTCCTTTTTCTTTCGGTTAGTGTATTGTCTGTCCTTCTTCTTTCGGTCAGTGTATTGTCTGTCCTTTTTCTTTCGGTCAGTGTATTGTCTGTCCTTCTTCTTTCGGTCAGTGTATTGTCTGTCCTTTTTCTTTCGGTCAGTGTATTGTCTGTCCTTCTTTCGGTCAGTGTATTGTCTGTCCTTCTTCTTTCGGTCAGTGTATTGTCTGTCCTTTTTCTTTCGGTCAGTGTATTGTCTGTCCTTCTTCTTTCGGTTAGTGTATTGTCTGTCCTTTTTCTTTCGGTCAGTGTATTGTCTGTCCTTCTTCTTTCGGTCAGTGTATTGTCTGTCCTTTTTCTTTCGGTCAGTGTATTGTCTGTCCTTCTTTCGGTCAGTGTATTGTCTGTCCTTCTTCTTTCGGTCAGTGTATTGTCTGTCCTTTTTCTTTCGGTCAGTGTATTGTCTGTCCTTCTTCTTTCGGTCAGTCTATTGTCTGTCCTTTTAGTTTCGGTCAGTGTATTGTCTGTCCTTCTTCTTTCGGTCAGTGTATTGTCTGTCCTTTTTCTTTCGGTCAGTGTATTGTCTGTCCTTCTTCTTTCGGTCAGTGTATTGTCTGTCCTTTTTCTTTCGGTTAGTGTATTGTCTTGTCCTTCTTCTTTCGGTCAGTGTATTGTCTGTCCTTTTTCTTTCGGTCAGTGTATTGTCTGTCCTTCTTCTTTCGGTCAGTGTATTGTCTGTCCTTTTTCTTTCGGTCAGTGTATTGTCTGTCCTTCTTCTTTCGGTCAGTGTATTGTCTGTCCTTTTTCTTTCGGTCAGTGTATTGTCTGTCCTTTTTCTTTCGGTCAGTGTATTGTCTGTCCTTCTTTCGGTCAGTGTATTGTCTGTCCTTCTTCTTTCGGTCAGTGTATTGTCTGTCCTTCTTTCGGTCAGTGTATTGTCTGTCCTTCTTCTTTCGGTCAGTGTATTGTCTGTCCTTTTTCTTTCGGTCAGTGTATTGTCTGTCCTTCTTTCGGTCAGTGTATTGTCTGTCCTTCTTCTTTCGGTCAGTGTATTGTCTGTCCTTTTTCTTTCGGTCAGTGTATTGTCTGTCCTTTTTCTTTCGGTCAGTGTATTGTCTGTCCTTTTTCTTTCGGTCAGTGTATTGTCTGTCCTTCTTCTTTCGGTCAGTGTATTGTCTGTCCTTTTTCTTTCGGTCAGTGTATTGTCTGTCCTTCTTCTTTCGGTCAGTGTATTGTCTGTCCTTTTTCTTTCGGTCAGTGTATTGTCTGTCCTTCTTCTTTCGGTCAGTGTATTGTCTGTCCTTTTTCTTTCGGTCAGTGTATTGTCTGTCCTTCTTCATTCGGTCAGTGTATTGTCTGTCCTTTTTCTTTCGGTTAGTGTATTGTCTGTCCTTCTTCTTTCGGTCAGTGTATTGTCTGTCCTTTTTCTTTCGGTCAGTGTATTGTCTGTCCTTCTTCTTTCGGTCAGTGTATTGTCTGTCCTTTTTCTTTCGGTCAGTGTATTGTCTGTCCTTCTTCTTTCGGTCAGTGTATTGTCTGTCCTTCTTCTTTCGGTCAGTGTATTGTCTGTCCTTCTGCTTTCGGTTAGTGTATTGTCTGTCCTTTTTCTTTCGGTCAGTGTATTGTCTGTCCTTCTTCTTTCGGTCAGTGTATTGTCTGTCCTTTTTCTTTCGGTCAGTGTATTGTCTGTCCTTTTTCTTTCGGTCAGTGTATTGTCTGTCCTTTTTCTTTCGGTCAGTGTATTGTCTGTCCTTCTTCTTTCGGTCAGTGTATTGTCTGTCCTTTTTCTTTCGGTCAGTGTATTCTGTCCTTCTTCTTCCGGTCAGTGTATTGTCTGTCCTTTTTCTTTCGGTCAGTGTATTGTCTGTCCTTTTTCTTTCGGTCAGTGTATTGTCTGTCCTTCTTCTTTCGGTCAGTGTATTGTCTGTCCTTTTTCTTTCGGTTAGTGTATTGTCTGTCCTTCTTCTTTCGGTCAGTGTATTGTCTGTCCTTTTTCTTTCGGTCAGTGTATTGTCTGTCCTTCTTCTTTCGGTCAGTGTATTGTCTGTCCTTTTTCTTTCGGTCAGTGTATTGTCTGTCCTTCTTCTTTCGGTCAGTGTATTGTCTGTCCTTCTTCTTTCGGTCAGTGTATTGTCTGTCCTTCTTCTTTCGGTTAGTGTATTGTCTGTCCTTTTTCTTTCGGTTAGTGTATTGTCTGTCCTTCTTCTTTCGGTCAGTGTATTGTCTGTCCTTTTTCTTTCGGTTAGTGTATTGTCTGTCCTTCTTCTTTCGGTCAGTGTATTGTCTGTCCTTTTTCTTTCGGTCAGTGTATTGTCTGTCCTTCTTTCGGTCAGTGTATTGTCTGTCCTTCTTCTTTCGGTCAGTGTATTGTCTGTCCTTTTTCTTTCGGTCAGTGTATTGTCTGTCCTTCTTCTTTCGGTCAGTCTATTGTCTGTCCTTTTAGTTTCGGTCAGTGTATTGTCTGTCCTTCTTCTTTCGGTCAGTGTATTGTCTGTCCTTTTTCTTTCGGTCAGTGTATTGTCTGTCCTTCTTCTTTCGGTCAGTGTATTGTCTGTCCTTTTTCTTTCGGTTAGTGTATTGTCTGTCCTTCTTCTTTCGGTCAGTGTATTGTCTGTCCTTTTTCTT
Source organism: Bathymodiolus brooksi (assembly GCA_963680875.1). NCBI lineage: Eukaryota > Metazoa > Mollusca > Bivalvia > Mytilida > Modiolidae > Bathymodiolus > Bathymodiolus brooksi. Next base: position 36,915,467 of record OY804576.1, read on the forward strand.
TCGGTCAGTGTATTGTCTGTCCTTCTTCTTTCGGTCAGTGTATTGTCTGTCCTTTTTCTTTCGGTTAGTGTATTGTCTGTCCTTCTTCTTTCGGTCAGTGTATTGTCTGTCCTTTTTCTTTCGGTCAGTGTATTGTCTGTCCTTTTTCTTTCGGTCAGTGTATTGTCTGTCCTTCTTTCGGTCAGTGTATTGTCTGTCCTTCTTCTTTCGGTCAGTGTATTGTCTGTCCTTCTTTCGGTCAGTGTATTGTCTGTCCTTCTTCTTTCGGTCAGTGTATTGTCTGTCCTTTTTCTTTCGGTCAGTGTATTGTCTGTCCTTCTTTCGGTCAGTGTATTGTCTGTCCTTCTTCTTTCGGTCAGTGTATTGTCTGTCCTTTTTCTTTCGGTCAGTGTATTGTCTGTCCTTTTTCTTTCGGTCAGTGTATTGTCTGTCCTTTTTCTTTCGGTCAGTGTATTGTCTGTCCTTCTTCTTTCGGTCAGTGTATTGTCTGTCCTTTTTCTTTCGGTCAGTGTATTGTCTGTCCTTCTTCTTTCGGTCAGTGTATTGTCTGTCCTTTTTCTTTCGGTCAGTGTATTGTCTGTCCTTCTTCTTTCGGTCAGTGTATTGTCTGTCCTTTTTCTTTCGGTCAGTGTATTGTCTGTCCTTCTTCATTCGGTCAGTGTATTGTCTGTCCTTTTTCTTTCGGTTAGTGTATTGTCTGTCCTTCTTCTTTCGGTCAGTGTATTGTCTGTCCTTTTTCTTTCGGTCAGTGTATTGTCTGTCCTTCTTCTTTCGGTCAGTGTATTGTCTGTCCTTTTTCTTTCGGTCAGTGTATTGTCTGTCCTTCTTCTTTCGGTCAGTGTATTGTCTGTCCTTCTTCTTTCGGTCAGTGTATTGTCTGTCCTTCTGCTTTCGGTTAGTGTATTGTCTGTCCTTTTTCTTTCGGTCAGTGTATTGTCTGTCCTTCTTCTTTCGGTCAGTGTATTGTCTGTCCTTTTTCTTTCGGTCAGTGTATTGTCTGTCCTTTTTCTTTCGGTCAGTGTATTGTCTGTCCTTTTTCTTTCGGTCAGTGTATTGTCTGTCCTTCTTCTTTCGGTCAGTGTATTGTCTGTCCTTTTTCTTTCGGTCAGTGTATTCTGTCCTTCTTCTTCCGGTCAGTGTATTGTCTGTCCTTTTTCTTTCGGTCAGTGTATTGTCTGTCCTTTTTCTTTCGGTCAGTGTATTGTCTGTCCTTCTTCTTTCGGTCAGTGTATTGTCTGTCCTTTTTCTTTCGGTTAGTGTATTGTCTGTCCTTCTTCATTCGGTCAGTGTATTGTCTGTCCTTTTTCTTTCGGTCAGTGTATTGTCTGTCCTTCTTCTTTCGGTCAGTGTATTGTCTGTCCTTTTTCTTTCGGTCAGTGTATTGTCTGTCCTTCTTCTTTCGGTCAGTGTATTGTCTGTCCTTCTTCTTTCGGTCAGTGTATTGTCTGTCCTTCTTCTTTCGGTTAGTGTATTGTCTGTCCTTTTTCTTTCGGTCAGTGTATTGTCTGTCCTTCTTCTTTCGGTCAGTGTATTGTCTGTCCTTTTTCTTTCGGTCAGTGTATTGTCTGTCCTTTTTCTTTCGGTCAGTGTATTGTCTGTCCTTCTTCTTTCGGTCAGTGTAGTGTCTGTCCTTCTTCTTTCGGTCAGTGTAGTGTCTGTCCTTTTTCTTTCGGTCAGTGTATTGTCTGTCCTTTTTCTGTCGGTCAGTGTATTGTCTGTCCTTCTTCTTTCGGTCAGTGTATTGTCTGTCCTTCTTCTTTCGGTTAGTGTATTGTCTGTCCTTTTTCTTTCGGTCAGTGTATTGTCTGTCCTTCTTCTTTCGGTCAGTGTATTGTCTGTCCTTCTTCTTTCGGTCAGTGTATTGTCTGTCCTTCTTCTTTCGGTTAGTGTATTGTCTGTCCTTTTTCTTTCGGTCAGTGTATTGTCTGTCCTTCTTCCTTCGGTCAGTGTATTGTCTGTCCTTTTTCTTTCGGTCAGTGTATTGTCTGTCCTTCTTCTTTCGGTCAGTGTATTGTCTGTCCTTTTTCTTTCGGTCAGTGTATTGTCTGTCCTTTTTCTTTCGGTTAGTGTATTGTCTGTCCTTCTTCTTTCGGTCAGTGTATTGTCTGTCCTTTTTCTTTCGGTCAGTGTATTGTCTGTCCTTTTTCTTTCGGTCAGTGTATTGTGTGTCCTTTTTCTTTCGGTCAGTGTATTGTCTGTCCTTTTTCTTTCGGTCAGTGTATTGTCTGTCCTTTTTCTTTCGGTTAGTGTATTGTCTGTCCTTTTTCTTTCGGTCAGTGTATTGTCTGTCCTTTTTTTTTCGGTTAGTGTATTGTCTGTCCTTCTTTCGGTCAGTGTATTGTGTGTCCTTTTTCTTTCGGTCAGTGTATTGTCTGTCCTTTTTCTTTCGGTCAGTGTATTGTCTGTCCTTCTTCTTTCGGTCAGTGTATTGTCTGTCCTTCTTCTTTCGGTCAGTGTATTGTCTGTCCTTTTTCTTTCGGTCAGTGTATTGTCTGTCCTTTTTCTTTCGGTCAGTGTATTGTCTGTCCTTTTTCTTTCGGTTAGTGTATTGTCTGTCCTTTTTCTTTCGGTCAGTGTATTGTCTGTCCTTTTTCTTTCGGTTAGTGTATTTTCTGTCCTTTTTCTTTCGGTCAGTGTAGTGTCTGTCCTTCTTCTTTCGGTCAGTGTATTGTCTGTCCTTTTTCTTTCGGTCAGTGTATTGTCTATCCTTTTTCTTTCGGTCAGTGTATTGTCTGTCCTTCTTCTTTCGGTTAGTGTATTGTCTGTCCTTCTTCTTTCGGTTAGTGTATTGTCTGTCCTTCTTCTTTCGGTTAGTGTATTGTGTCCTTTTTCTTTCGGCAGTGTATTGTCTGTCCTTCTTTCGGTCAGTGTATTGTCTGTCCTTTTTCTTTCGGTTAGTATATTGTCTGTCCTTTTTCTTTCGGTTAGTGTATTGTCTGTCCTTTTTCTTTCGGTCAGTGTATTGTCTGTCCTTCTTCTTTCGGTCAGTGTATTGTCTGTCCTTTTTCTTTCGGTCAGTGTATTGTCTGTCCTTTTTCTTTCGGTCAGTGTATTGTCTGTCCTTTTTCTTTCGGTCAGTGTATTGTCTGTCCTTTTTCTTTCGGTTAGTGTATTGTCTGTCCTTTTTCTTTCGGTCAGTGTATTGTCTGTCCTTTTTTTTTCGGTTAGTGTATTGTCTGTCCTTCTTTCGGTCAGTGTATTGTGTGTCCTTTTTCTTTCGGTCAGTGTATTATCTGTCCTTTTTCTTTCGGTCAGTGTATTGTCTGTCCTTCTTCTTTCGGTCAGTGTATTGTCTGTCCTTCTTCTTTCGGTCAGTGTATTGTCTGTCCTTTTTCTTTCGGTCAGTGTATTGTCTGTCCTTCTTCTTTCGGTCAGTGTATTGTCTGTCCTTTTTCTTTCGGTTAGTGTATTGTCTGTCCTTTTTCTTTCGGTCAGTGTATTGTCTGTCCTTCTTTCGGTCAGTGTATTGTCTGTCCTTCTTTCGGTCAGTGTATTGTCTGTCCTTTTTCTTTCGGTTAGTGTATTGTCTGTCCTTTTTCTTTCGGTTAGTGTATTGTCTGTCCTTTTTCTTTCGGTCAGTGTATTGTCTGTCCTTCTTCTTTCGGTTAGTGTATTGTCTGTCCTTTTTCTTTCGGTCAGTGTATTGTCTGTCCTTCTTTCGGTTAGTGTATTGTCTGTCCTTTTTCTTTCGGTCAGTGTATTGTCTGTCCTTCTTCTTTCGGTCAGTGTATTGTCTGTCCTTTTTCTTTCGGTCAGTGTATTGTCTGTCCTTCTTCTTTCGGTTAGTGTATTGTCTGTCCTTTTTCTTTCGGTCAGTGTATTGTCTGTCCTTTTTCTTTCGGTCAGTGTATTGTCTGTCCTTCTTCTTTCGGTTAGTGTATTGTCTGTCCTTTTTCTTTCGGTTAGTGTATTGTCTGTCCTTCTTCTTTCGGTCAGTGTATTGTCTGTCCTTTTTCTTTCGGTCAGTGTATTGTCTGTCCTTTTTCTTTCGGTCAGTGTATTGTCTGTCCTTCTTCTTTCGGTTAGTGTATTGTCTGTCCTTTTTCTTTCGGTTAGTGTATTGTCTGTCCTTCTTCTTTCGGTCAGTGTATTGTCTGTCCTTCTTTCGGTTAGTGTATTGTCTGTCCTTTTTCTTTCGGTTAGTGTGTTGTCTGTCCTTCTTCTTTCGGTCAGTTTATTGTCTGTCCTTTTTCTTTCGGTCAGTGTATTGTCTGTCCTTTTTCTTTCGGTCAGTGTATTGTCTGTCCTTCTTCTTTCGGTTGGTGTATTGTCTGTCCTTTTTCTTTCGGTCAGTGTATTGTCTGTCCTTTTTCTTTCGGTTAGTGTATTGTCTGTCCTTTTTCTTTCGGTCAGTGTATTGTCTGTCCTTCTTTCGGTCAGTGTATTGTCTGTCCTTTTTCTTACGGTCAGTGTATTGTCTGTCCTTTTTCTTTCGGTCAGTGTATTGTCTGTCCTTCTTCTTTCGGTCAGTGTATTGTCTGTCCTTTTTCTTTCGGTCAGTGTATTGTCTGTCCTTTTTCTTTCGGTCAGTGTATTGTCTGTCCTTCTTCTTTCGGTCAGTGTATTGTCTGTCCTTCTTCTTTCGGTCAGTGTATTGTCTGTCCTTTTTCTTTCGGTCAGTGTATTGTCTGTCCTTCTTTCGGTCAGTGTATTGTCTGTCCTTTTTCTTTCGGTCAGTGTATTGTCTGTCCTTCTTCTTTCGGACAGTGTATTGTCTGTCCTTCTTCTTTCGGTCAGTGTATTGTCTGTCCTTTTTCTTTCGGTCAGTGTATTGTCTGTCCTTCTTCTTTCGGTCAGTGTATTGTCTGTCCTTTTTCTTTCGGTCAGTGTATTGTCTGTCCTTCTTCTTTCGGTCAGTGTATTGTCTGTCCTTTTTCTTTCGGTTAGTGTATTTTCTGTCCTTTTTCTTTCGGTCAGTGTAGTGTCTATCCTTTTTCTTTCGGTCAGTGTATTGTCTGTCCTTCTTCTTTCGGTTAGTGTATTGTCTGTCCTTCTTCTTTCGGTTAGTGTATTGTCTGTCCTTCTTCTTTCGGTCAGTGTATTGTCTGTCCTTCTTCTTTCGGTCAGTGTATTGTCTGTCCTTTTTCTTTCGGTCAGTGTATTGTCTGTCCTTCTTTCGGTCAGTGTATTGTCTGTCCTTTTTCTTTCGGTCAGTGTATTGTCTGTCCTTCTTCTTTCGGTCAGTGTATTGTCTGTCCTTCTTCTTTCGGTCAGTGTATTGTCTGTCCTTTTTCTTTCGGTCAGTGTATTGTCTGTCCTTCTTCTTTCGGTCAGTGTATTGTCTGTCCTTTTTCTTTCGGTTAGTGTATTTTCTGTCCTTTTTCATTCGGTCAGTGTAGTGTCTGTCCTTCTTCTTTCGGTCAGTGTATTGTCTGTCCTTTTTCTTTCGGTCAGTGTATTGTCTATCCTTTTTCTTTCGGTCAGTGTATTGTCTGTCCTTCTTCTTTCGGTTAGTGTATTGTCTGTCCTTCTTCTTTCGGTCAGTGTATTGTCTGTCCTTCTTCTTTCGGTCAGTGTATTGTCTGTCCTTCTTTCGGTTAGTGTATTGTGTCCTTTTTCTTTCGGTCAGTGTATTGTCTGTCCTTTTTCTTTCGGTTAGTGTATTGTCTGTCCTTTTTCTTTCGGTTAGTGTATTGTCTGTCCTTTTTCTTTCGGTCAGTGTATTGTCTGTCCTTCTTCTTTCGGTCAGTGTATTGTCTGTCCTTTTTCTTTCGGTCAGTGTATTGTCTGTCCTTTTTCTTTCGGTCAGTGTATTGTCTGTCCTTTTTCTTTCGGTCAGTGTATTGTCTGTCCTTTTTCTTTCGGTTAGTGTATTGTCTGTCCTTTTTCTTTCGGTCAGTGTATTGTCTGTCCTTTTTTTTTCGGTTAGTGTATTGTCTGTCCTTTTTCTTTCGGTCAGTGTATTGTCTGTCCTTCTTTCGGTCAGTGTATTGTCTGTCCTTTTTCTTTCGGTCAGTGTATTGTCTGTCCTTCTTCTTTCGGACAGTGTATTGTCTGTCCTTCTTCTTTCGGTCAGTGTATTGTCTGTCCTTTTTCTTTCGGTCAGTGTATTGTCTGTCCTTCTTCTTTCGGTCAGTGTATTGTCTGTCCTTTTTCTTTCGGTCAGTGTATTGTCTGTCCTTCTTCTTTCGGTCAGTGTATTGTCTGTCCTTTTTCTTTCGGTTAGTGTATTTTCTGTCCTTTTTCTTTCGGTCAGTGTAGTGTCTATCCTTTTTCTTTCGGTCAGTGTATTGTCTGTCCTTCTTCTTTCGGTTAGTGTATTGTCTGTCCTTCTTCTTTCGGTTAGTGTATTGTCTGTCCTTCTTCTTTCGGTCAGTGTATTGTCTGTCCTTCTTCTTTCGGTCAGTGTATTGTCTGTCCTTTTTCTTTCGGTCAGTGTATTGTCTGTCCTTCTTTCGGTCAGTGTATTGTCTGTCCTTTTTCTTTCGGTCAGTGTATTGTCTGTCCTTCTTCTTTCGGTCAGTGTATTGTCTGTCCTTCTTCTTTCGGTCAGTGTATTGTCTGTCCTTTTTCTTTCGGTCAGTGTATTGTCTGTCCTTCTTCTTTCGGTCAGTGTATTGTCTGTCCTTTTTCTTTCGGTTAGTGTATTTTCTGTCCTTTTTCTTTCGGTCAGTGTAGTGTCTGTCCTTCTTCTTTCGGTCAGTGTATTGTCTGTCCTTTTTCTTTCGGTCAGTGTATTGTCTATCCTTTTTCTTTCGGTCAGTGTATTGTCTGTCCTTCTTCTTTCGGTTAGTGTATTGTCTGTCCTTCTTCTTTCGGTTAGTGTATTGTCTGTCCTTCTTCTTTCGGTTAGTGTATTGTGTCCTTTTTCTTTCGGCAGTGTATTGTCTGTCCTTCTTCTTTCGGTCAGTGTATTGTCTGTCCTTTTTCTTTCGGTCAGTGTATTGTCTGTCCTTCTTTCGGTCAGTGTATTGTCTGTCCTTTTTCTTTCGGTCAGTGTATTGTCTGTCCTTTTTCTTTCGGTTAGTGTATTGTCTGTCCTTTTTCTTTCGGTTAGTGTATTGTCTGTCCTTTTTCTTTCGGTCAGTGTATTGTCTGTCCTTCTTCTTTCGGTCAGTGTATTGTCTGTCCTTTTTCTTTCGGTCAGTGTATTGTCTGTCCTTTTTCTTTCGGTCAGTGTATTGTCTGTCCTTTTTCTTTCGGTCAGTGTATTGTCTGTCCTTTTTCTTTCGGTTAGTGTATTGTCTGTCCTTTTTCTTTCGGTCAGTGTATTGTCTGTCCTTTTTTTTTCGGTTAGTGTATTGTCTGTCCTTCTTTCGGTCAGTGTATTGTGTGTCCTTTTTCTTTCGGTCAGTGTATTATCTGTCCTTTTTCTTTCGGTCAGTGTATTGTCTGTCCTTCTTCTTTCGGTCAGTGTATTGTCTGTCCTTCTTCTTTCGGTCAGTGTATTGTCTGTCCTTTTTCTTTCGGTCAGTGTATTGTCTGTCCTTCTTCTTTCGGTCAGTGTATTGTCTGTCCTTTTTCTTTCGGTTAGTGTATTGTCTGTCCTTTTTCTTTCGGTCAGTGTATTGTCTGTCCTTCTTTCGGTCAGTGTATTGTCTGTCCTTCTTTCGGTCAGTGTATTGTCTGTCCTTTTTCTTTCGGTTAGTGTATTGTCTGTCCTTTTTCTTTCGGTTAGTGTATTGTCTGTCCTTTTTCTTTCGGTCAGTGTATTGTCTGTCCTTCTTCTTTCGGTTAGTGTATTGTCTGTCCTTTTTCTTTCGGTCAGTGTATTGTCTGTCCTTCTTTCGGTTAGTGTATTGTCTGTCCTTTTTCTTTCGGTCAGTGTATTGTCTGTCCTTCTTCTTTCGGTCAGTGTATTGTCTGTCCTTTTTCTTTCGGTCAGTGTATTGTCTGTCCTTCTTCTTTCGGTTAGTGTATTGTCTGTCCTTTTTCTTTCGGTCAGTGTATTGTCTGTCCTTTTTCTTTCGGTCAGTGTATTGTCTGTCCTTCTTCTTTCGGTTAGTGTATTGTCTGTCCTTTTTCTTTCGGTTAGTGTATTGTCTGTCCTTCTTCTTTCGGTCAGTGTATTGTCTGTCCTTTTTCTTTCGGTCAGTGTATTGTCTGTCCTTTTTCTTTCGGTCAGTGTATTGTCTGTCCTTCTTCTTTCGGTTAGTGTATTGTCTGTCCTTTTTCTTTCGGTTAGTGTATTGTCTGTCCTTCTTCTTTCGGTCAGTGTATTGTCTGTCCTTCTTTCGGTTAGTGTATTGTCTGTCCTTTTTCTTTCGGTTAGTGTGTTGTCTGTCCTTCTTCTTTCGGTCAGTTTATTGTCTGTCCTTTTTCTTTCGGTCAGTGTATTGTCTGTCCTTTTTCTTTCGGTCAGTGTATTGTCTGTCCTTCTTCTTTCGGTTGGTGTATTGTCTGTCCTTTTTCTTTCGGTCAGTGTATTGTCTGTCCTTTTTCTTTCGGTTAGTGTATTGTCTGTCCTTTTTCTTTCGGTCAGTGTATTGTCTGTCCTTCTTTCGGTCAGTGTATTGTCTGTCCTTTTTCTTACGGTCAGTGTATTGTCTGTCCTTTTTCTTTCGGTCAGTGTATTGTCTGTCCTTCTTCTTTCGGTCAGTGTATTGTCTGTCCTTTTTCTTTCGGTCAGTGTATTGTCTGTCCTTTTTCTTTCGGTCAGTGTATTGTCTGTCCTTCTTCTTTCGGTCAGTGTATTGTCTGTCCTTCTTCTTTCGGTCAGTGTATTGTCTGTCCTTTTTCTTTCGGTCAGTGTATTGTCTGTCCTTCTTTCGGTCAGTGTATTGTCTGTCCTTTTTCTTTCGGTCAGTGTATTGTCTGTCCTTCTTCTTTCGGACAGTGTATTGTCTGTCCTTCTTCTTTCGGTCAGTGTATTGTCTGTCCTTTTTCTTTCGGTCAGTGTATTGTCTGTCCTTCTTCTTTCGGTCAGTGTATTGTCTGTCCTTTTTCTTTCGGTCAGTGTATTGTCTGTCCTTCTTCTTTCGGTCAGTGTATTGTCTGTCCTTTTTCTTTCGGTTAGTGTATTTTCTGTCCTTTTTCTTTCGGTCAGTGTAGTGTCTATCCTTTTTCTTTCGGTCAGTGTATTGTCTGTCCTTCTTCTTTCGGTTAGTGTATTGTCTGTCCTTCTTCTTTCGGTTAGTGTATTGTCTGTCCTTCTTCTTTCGGTCAGTGTATTGTCTGTCCTTCTTCTTTCGGTCAGTGTATTGTCTGTCCTTTTTCTTTCGGTCAGTGTATTGTCTGTCCTTCTTTCGGTCAGTGTATTGTCTGTCCTTTTTCTTTCGGTCAGTGTATTGTCTGTCCTTCTTCTTTCGGTCAGTGTATTGTCTGTCCTTCTTCTTTCGGTCAGTGTATTGTCTGTCCTTTTTCTTTCGGTCAGTGTATTGTCTGTCCTTCTTCTTTCGGTCAGTGTATTGTCTGTCCTTTTTCTTTCGGTTAGTGTATTTTCTGTCCTTTTTCTTTCGGTCAGTGTAGTGTCTGTCCTTCTTCTTTCGGTCAGTGTATTGTCTGTCCTTTTTCTTTCGGTCAGTGTATTGTCTATCCTTTTTCTTTCGGTCAGTGTATTGTCTGTCCTTCTTCTTTCGGTTAGTGTATTGTCTGTCCTTCTTCTTTCGGTCAGTGTATTGTCTGTCCTTCTTCTTTCGGTCAGTGTATTGTCTGTCCTTCTTTCGGTTAGTGTATTGTGTCCTTTTTCTTTCGGTCAGTGTATTGTCTGTCCTTTTTCTTTCGGTTAGTGTATTGTCTGTCCTTTTTCTTTCGGTTAGTGTATTGTCTGTCCTTTTTCTTTCGGTCAGTGTATTGTCTGTCCTTCTTCTTTCGGTCAGTGTATTGTCTGTCCTTTTTCTTTCGGTCAGTGTATTGTCTGTCCTTTTTCTTTCGGTCAGTGTATTGTCTGTCCTTTTTCTTTCGGTCAGTGTATTGTCTGTCCTTTTTCTTTCGGTTAGTGTATTGTCTGTCCTTTTTCTTTCGGTCAGTGTATTGTCTGTCCTTTTTTTTTCGGTTAGTGTATTGTCTGTCCTTCTTTCGGTCAGTGTATTGTGTGTCCTTTTTCTTTCGGTCAGTGTATTGTCTGTCCTTTTTCTTTCGGTCAGTGTATTGTCTGTCCTTCTTCTTTCGGTCAGTGTATTGTCTGTCCTTCTTCTTTCGGTCAGTGTATTGTCTGTCCTTTTTCTTTCGGTCAGTGTATTGTCTGTCCTTCTTCTTTCGGTCAGTGTATTGTCTGTCCTTTTTCTTTCGGTTAGTGTATTGTCTGTCCTTTTTCTTTCGGTCAGTGTATTGTCTGTCCTTTTTCTTTCGGTCAGTGTATTGTCTGTCCTTCTTTCGGTCAGTGTATTGTCTGTCCTTTTTCTTTCGGTTAGTGTATTGTCTGTCCTTTTTCTTTCGGTTAGTGTATTGTCTGTCCTTTTTCTTTCGGTCAGTGTATTGTCTGTCCTTCTTCTTTCGGTTAGTGTATTGTCTGTCCTTTTTCTTTCGGTCAGTGTATTGTCTGTCCTTCTTCTTTCGGTTAGTGTATTGTCTGTCCTTTTTCTTTCGGTCAGTGTATTGTCTGTCCTTCTTCTTTCGGTCAGTGTATTGTCTGTCCTTTTTCTTTCGGTCAGTGTATTGTCTGTCCTTCTTCTTTCGGTTAGTGCATTGTCTGTCCTTTTTCTTTCGGTCAGTGTATTGTCTGTCCTTTTTCTTTCGGTCAGTGTATTGTCTGTCCTTCTTCTTTCGGTTAGTGTATTGTCTGTCCTTTTTCTTTCGGTTAGTGTATTGTCTGTCCTTCTTCTTTCGGTCAGTGTATTGTCTGTCCTTTTTCTTTCGGTCAGTGTATTATCTGTCCTTTTTCTTTCGGTCAGTGTATTGTCTGTCCTTCTTCTTTCGGTTAGTGTATTGTCTGTCCTTTTTCTTTCGGTTAGTGTATTGTCTGTCCTTCTTCTTTCGGTCAGTGTATTGTCTGTCCTTCTTCTTTCGGTTAGTGTATTGTCTGTCCTTTTTCTTTCGGTTAGTGTATTGTCTGTCCTTTTTCTTTCGGTCAGTGTATTGTCTGTCCTTTTTCTTTCGGTCAGTGTATTGTCTGTCCTTCTTCTTTCGGTTAGTGTATTGTCTGTCCTTTTTCTTTCGGTCAGTGTATTGTCTGTCCTTTTTCTTTCGGTTAGTGTATTGTCTGTCCTTTTTCTTTCGGTCAGTGTATTGTCTGTCCTTCTTTCGGTCAGTGTATTGTCTGTCCTTTTTCTTTCGGTCAGTGTATTGTCTGTCCTTTTTCTTTCGGTCAGTGTATTGTCTGTCCTTCTTTCGGTCAGTGTATTGTGTCCTTTTTCTTTCGGTCAGTGTATTGTCTGTCCTTTTTCTTTCGGTCAGTGTATTGTCTGTCCTTCTTCTTTCGATCAGTGTATTGTCTGTCCTTCTTCTTTCGGTCAGTGTATTGTCTGTCTTTTTTCTTTCGGTCAGTGTATTGTCTGTCCTTCTTCTTTCGGTCAGTGTATTGTCTGTCCTTCTTTCGGTCAGTGTATTGTCTGTCCTTCTTCTTTCGGTCAGTGTATTGTCTGTCCTTTTTCTTTCGGTCAGTGTATTGTCTGTCCTTCTTTCGGTCAGTGTATTGTCTGTCCTTCTTTCGGTCAGTGTATTGTCTGTCCTTTTTCTTTCGGTTAGTGTATTGTCTGTCCTTTTTCTTTCGGTTAGTGTATTGTCTGTCCTTTTTCTTTCGGTCAGTGTATTGTCTGTCCTTCTTCTTTCGGTTAGTGTATTGTCTGTCCTTTTTCTTTCGGTCAGTGTATTGTCTGTCCTTCTTTCGGTTAGTGTATTGTCTGTCCTTTTTCTTTCGGTCAGTGTATTGTCTGTCCTTCTTCTTTCGGTCAGTGTATTGTCTGTCCTTTTTCTTTCGGTCAGTGTATTGTCTGTCCTTTTTCTTTCGGTCAGTGTATTGTCTGTCCTTCTTCTTTCGGTTAGTGTATTGTCTGTCCTTTTTCTTTCGGTTAGTGTATTGTCTGTCCTTCTTCTTTCGGTCAGTGTATTGTCTGTCCTTTTTCTTTCGGTCAGTGTATTGTCTGTCCTTTTTCTTTCGGTCAGTGTATTGTCTGTCCTTCTTCTTTCGGTTAGTGTATTGTCTGTCCTTTTTCTTTCGGTTAGTGTATTGTCTGTCCTTCTTCTTTCGGTCAGTGTATTGTCTGTCCTTCTTTCGGTTAGTGTATTGTCTGTCCTTTTTCTTTCGGTTAGTGTGTTGTCTGTCCTTCTTCTTTCGGTCAGTTTATTGTCTGTCCTTTTTCTTTCGGTCAGTGTATTGTCTGTCCTTTTTCTTTCGGTCAGTGTATTGTCTGTCCTTCTTCTTTCGGTTGGTGTATTGTCTGTCCTTTTTCTTTCGGTCAGTGTATTGTCTGTCCTTTTTCTTTCGGTTAGTGTATTGTCTGTCCTTTTTCTTTCGGTCAGTGTATTGTCTGTCCTTCTTTCGGTCAGTGTATTGTCTGTCCTTTTTCTTACGGTCAGTGTATTGTCTGTCCTTTTTCTTTCGGTCAGTGTATTGTCTGTCCTTCTTCTTTCGGTCAGTGTATTGTCTGTCCTTTTTCTTTCGGTCAGTGTATTGTCTGTCCTTTTTCTTTCGGTCAGTGTATTGTCTGTCCTTCTTCTTTCGGTCAGTGTATTGTCTGTCCTTCTTCTTTCGGTCAGTGTATTGTCTGTCCTTTTTCTTTCGGTCAGTGTATTGTCTGTCCTTCTTTCGGTCAGTGTATTGTCTGTCCTTTTTCTTTCGGTCAGTGTATTGTCTGTCCTTCTTCTTTCGGACAGTGTATTGTCTGTCCTTCTTCTTTCGGTCAGTGTATTGTCTGTCCTTTTTCTTTCGGTCAGTGTATTGTCTGTCCTTCTTCTTTCGGTCAGTGTATTGTCTGTCCTTTTTCTTTCGGTCAGTGTATTGTCTGTCCTTCTTCTTTCGGTCAGTGTATTGTCTGTCCTTTTTCTTTCGGTTAGTGTATTTTCTGTCCTTTTTCTTTCGGTCAGTGTAGTGTCTATCCTTTTTCTTTCGGTCAGTGTATTGTCTGTCCTTCTTCTTTCGGTTAGTGTATTGTCTGTCCTTCTTCTTTCGGTTAGTGTATTGTCTGTCCTTCTTCTTTCGGTCAGTGTATTGTCTGTCCTTCTTCTTTCGGTCAGTGTATTGTCTGTCCTTTTTCTTTCGGTCAATGTATTGTCTGTCCTTCTTTCGGTCAGTGTATTGTCTGTCCTTTTTCTTTCGGTCAGTGTATTGTCTGTCCTTCTTCTTTCGGTCAGTGTATTGTCTGTCCTTCTTCTTTCGGTCAGTGTATTGTCTGTCCTTTTTCTTTCGGTCAGTGTATTGTCTGTCCTTCTTCTTTCGGTCAGTGTATTGTCTGTCCTTTTTCTTTCGGTTAGTGTATTTTCTGTCCTTTTTCTTTCGGTCAGTGTAGTGTCTGTCCTTCTTCTTTCGGTCAGTGTATTGTCTGTCCTTTTTCTTTCGGTCAGTGTATTGTCTATCCTTTTTCTTTCGGTCAGTGTATTGTCTGTCCTTCTTCTTTCGGTTAGTGTATTGTCTGTCCTTCTTCTTTCGGTCAGTGTATTGTCTGTCCTTCTTCTTTCGGTCAGTGTATTGTCTGTCCTTCTTTCGGTTAGTGTATTGTGTCCTTTTTCTTTCGGTCAGTGTATTGTCTGTCCTTTTTCTTTCGGTTAGTGTATTGTCTGTCCTTTTTCTTTCGGTTAGTGTATTGTCTGTCCTTTTTCTTTCGGTCAGTGTATTGTCTGTCCTTCTTCTTTCGGTCAGTGTATTGTCTGTCCTTTTTCTTTCGGTCAGTGTATTGTCTGTCCTTTTTCTTTCGGTCAGTGTATTGTCTGTCCTTTTTCTTTCGGTCAGTGTATTGTCTGTCCTTTTTCTTTCGGTTAGTGTATTGTCTGTCCTTTTTCTTTCGGTCAGTGTATTGTCTGTCCTTTTTTTTTCGGTTAGTGTATTGTCTGTCCTTCTTTCGGTCAGTGTATTGTGTGTCCTTTTTCTTTCGGTCAGTGTATTGTCTGTCCTTTTTCTTTCGGTCAGTGTATTGTCTGTCCTTCTTCTTTCGGTCAGTGTATTGTCTGTCCTTCTTCTTTCGGTCAGTGTATTGTCTGTCCTTTTTCTTTCGGTCAGTGTATTGTCTGTCCTTCTTCTTTCGGTCAGTGTATTGTCTGTCCTTTTTCTTTCGGTTAGTGTATTGTCTGTCCTTTTTCTTTCGGTCAGTGTATTGTCTGTCCTTTTTCTTTCGGTCAGTGTATTGTCTGTCCTTCTTTCGGTCAGTGTATTGTCTGTCCTTTTTCTTTCGGTTAGTGTATTGTCTGTCCTTTTTCTTTCGGTTAGTGTATTGTCTGTCCTTTTTCTTTCGGTCAGTGTATTGTCTGTCCTTCTTCTTTCGGTTAGTGTATTGTCTGTCCTTTTTCTTTCGGTTAGTGTATTGTCTGTCCTTCTTCTTTCGGTTAGTGTATTGTCTGTCCTTTTTCTTTCGGTCAGTGTATTGTCTGTCCTTTTTCTTTCGGTCAGTGTATTGTCTGTCCTTCTTTCGGTCAGTGTATTGTCTGTCCTTTTTCTTTCGGTTAGTGTATTGTCTGTCCTTTTTCTTTCGGTTAGTGTATTGTCTGTCCTTTTTCTTTCGGTCAGTGTATTGTCTGTCCTTCTTCTTTCGGTTAGTGTATTGTCTGTCCTTTTTCTTTCGGTTAGTGTATTGTCTGTCCTTCTTCTTTCGGTTAGTGTATTGTCTGTCCTTTTTCTTTCGGTCAGTGTATTGTCTGTCCTTCTTCTTTCGGTCAGTGTATTGTCTGTCCTTTTTCTTTCGGTCAGTGTATTGTCTGTCCTTCTTCTTTCGGTTAGTGCATTGTCTGTCCTTTTTCTTTCGGTCAGTGTATTGTCTGTCCTTTTTCTTTCGGTCAGTGTATTGTCTGTCCTTCTTCTTTCGGTTAGTGTATTGTCTGTCCTTTTTCTTTCGGTTAGTGTATTGTCTGTCCTTCTTTCGGTCAGTGTATTGTCTGTCCTTTTTCTTTCGGTCAGTGTATTGTCTGTCCTTTTTCTTTCGGTCAGTGTATTGTCTGTCCTTCTTCTTTCGGTTAGTGTATTGTCTGTCCTTTTTCTTTCGGTTAGTGTATTGTCTGTCCTTCTTCTTTCGGTCAGTGTATTGTCTGTCCTTCTTCTTTCGGTTAGTGTATTGTCTGTCCTTTTTCTTTCGGTTAGTGTATTGTCTGTCCTTTTTCTTTCGGTCAGTGTATTGTCTGTCCTTCTTCTTTCGGTTAGTGTATTGTCTGTCCTTTTTCTTTCGGTTAGTGTATTGTCTGTCCTTCTTCTTTCGGTTAGTGTATTGTCTGTCCTTTTTCTTTCGGTCAGTGTATTGTCTGTCCTTTTTCTTTCGGTCAGTGTATTGTCTGTCCTTCTTTCGGTCAGTGTATTGTCTGTCCTTTTTCTTTCGGTTAGTGTATTGTCTGTCCTTTTTCTTTCGGTTAGTGTATTGTCTGTCCTTTTTCTTTCGGTCAGTGTATTGTCTGTCCTTCTTCTTTCGGTTAGTGTATTGTCTGTCCTTTTTCTTTCGGTTAGTGTATTGTCTGTCCTTCTTCTTTCGGTTAGTGTATTGTCTGTCCTTTTTCTTTCGGTCAGTGTATTGTCTGTCCTTCTTCTTTCGGTCAGTGTATTGTCTGTCCTTTTTCTTTCGGTCAGTGTATTGTCTGTCCTTCTTCTTTCGGTTAGTGCATTGTCTGTCCTTTTTCTTTCGGTCAGTGTATTGTCTGTCCTTTTTCTTTCGGTCAGTGTATTGTCTGTCCTTCTTCTTTCGGTTAGTGTATTGTCTGTCCTTTTTCTTTCGGTTAGTGTATTGTCTGTCCTTCTTTCGGTCAGTGTATTGTCTGTCCTTTTTCTTTCGGTCAGTGTATTGTCTGTCCTTTTTCTTTCGGTCAGTGTATTGTCTGTCCTTCTTCTTTCGGTTAGTGTATTGTCTGTCCTTTTTCTTTCGGTTAGTGTATTGTCTGTCCTTCTTCTTTCGGTCAGTGTATTGTCTGTCCTTCTTCTTTCGGTTAGTGTATTGTCTGTCCTTTTTCTTTCGGTTAGTGTATTGTCTGTCCTTTTTCTTTCGGTCAGTGTATTGTCTGTCCTTTTTCTTTCGGTCAGTGTATTGTCTGTCCTTCTTCTTTCGGTTAGTGTATTGTCTGTCCTTTTTCTTTCGGTCAGTGTATTGTCTGTCCTTTTTCTTTCGGTTAGTGTATTGTCTGTCCTTTTTCTTTCGGTCAGTGTATTGTCTGTCCTTCTTTCGGTCAGTGTATTGTCTGTCCTTTTTCTTTCGGTCAGTGTATTGTCTGTCCTTTTTCTTTCGGTCAGTGTATTGTCTGTCCTTCTTTCGGTCAGTGTATTGTGTCCTTTTTCTTTCGGTCAGTGTATTGTCTGTCCTTTTTCTTTCGGTCAGTGTATTGTCTGTCCTTCTTCTTTCGATCAGTGTATTGTCTGTCCTTCTTCTTTCGGTCAGTGTATTGTCTGTCCTTTTTCTTTCGGTCAGTGTATTGTCTGTCCTTCTTTCGGTCAGTGTATTGTCTGTCCTTCTTTCGGTCAGTGTATTGTCTGTCCTTCTTCTTTCGGTCAGTGTATTGTCTGTCCTTTTTCTTTCGGTCAGTGTATTGTCTGTCCTTCTTCTTTCGGTCAGTGTATTGTCTGTCCTTCTTCTTTCGGTCAGTGTATTGTCTGTCCTTTTTCTTTCGGTCAGTGTATTGTCTGTCCTTTTTCTTTCGGTCAGTGTATTGTCTGTCCTTCTTTCGGTCAGTGTATTGTCTGTCCTTTTTCTTTCGGTCAGTGTATTGTCTGTCCTTTTTCTTTCGGTCAGTGTATTGTGTCCTTCATCCGTTTATGGCTTCTGATTATGCCTTTGGTATCTTCAAACTCTTTTTAATACAACGGCATCCCATGACTAACTAGTTGACACAAAAAGATGGGGTGGATTTTCTTTTTGGGGAGGGGGGCGGTATTCAGGGGCCTTGGTACAAAATTCATAATCATGGATCAAATTTGTAATTTATTTATGATTGCTATGCATTGTGAGTTACTTTTTTCATGAGAGGTACACAAATTCAACAACGACATATTTGAAGATATATTCAGTGCAATTATTTACTGACTCTCAAATCGTAATGTTAACATTTGATATTTCAAAAATAATCAAAATTTCTTGATCGCAATTATGAAGAGAAAGTTCTCCCTGTCTTGATCCAACGTGTTCTCCCTGGCATGATCCAACGTGTTATCCCTATCATGATCCAACGTATTCTCCCATCATGATTCAATGTGTTCTCTCTGGCATGATCTAACGTGTTCTCCCTATCATGATCCAACGTGTTCTCGCTGACATAATCCAATGTGTTCTCTCTGGCATGATATAACGTGTTCTCCCTATCAACATATTCTCGCTGACATGTTCCAACGTGTTCTCCATGGCATGATTCAACATGTTCTCCCTATCATGATCCAACGGGTTCTCGCTGACATGATCCAACATGTTCTCCCTGTCTTGATCCAATGTGTTCTCACTGACATGATATGGGTTCCCCATGGCATGATCCAATGTGTTCTCCCTATCATGATCTAATGTGCTATCGCTGACATGATCCAATGTGTTCTCCCTGTCTTGATCCAACGTGTTCTTCCTGGCATGATCCAACATGTTCTCCCTGGCATGATCCAACATGTTCTCCCTATCACGATTCAACGTGTTCTCTGTCTTGATCCAACATGTTCTCGCTGACATGATACAACGCGTTCTCGTTGACACGATCCAACATTTTTTTTCCATGATGATCCAACATTTTTTTTCCATGATGATCCAACATATTCTCCCTATAATGATCCAACATGTTCCAATCTGTTCTCCCTATCACGATCCAACGTGTTCTCGCTGACATGATACATGTTCTCCCTGACACGATCCAACGTTTTTCCCTAGCATGATCCAATGTGTTATCACTGGCATAATCCCACATTTTCTCCCTGGTATGATCCAGCATGTTCTCCCTGACCTGTTCCAACATGTTCTCCCTCGCTTGATCTGTTCTTCCCCTTTTATTGCGGTACACCTTTTAATGGTTTAGCATATGATCCTAAAATATTTATTTTCTCAAAATTTAGACTTGATTAAATACAAAATATGTATGAATAACCAGATGAGCAATACAGATATTCAGGTGATTCCTCTAGCTATGTACCTGTATTACATTGTTTCAACATCAGTGTTTATGAATAAATTATTTCTTCTATATTGTCTGACTTAATAGGCAAATAGCCACAACTGTTTTGATTCGAATGTTATAATGAACAAATTCACGGACATCGATCAATGTGTTGACATTTCCCCCTATAAAATGGCAAGCCATTTTGATATATAATACACATTTTTATTTAAATGCAATGTTTTTTAACCTTTATTGTTTAAAATAAGATAACAGTTGGGTTATAAAAAGTTTGCCGGAATTTACAAACATAGGGAAAAAAATAACCATGGACGAAAAAAATACTTTTTTCAATGACATGTCTTCAGGGGTAAAATTGGATGATGGTTATTATTTCCGTGGTATTTTTGAACCACTATGAAATATTTGAGGTCTAAAATCTAGCCAGTCTAATAACGAAGACTATAAATGCATTAGATATTGCTTTTCGTCAATTCAAAACTGGACTGTCACATTTTTGATTTGGTTGGTTTTATGGTGTTTAAACGCAACTATCAACAAGATTTCAGTTATATCGTGGAGGTCAGCTTTATTGGCAGAGGAAACTGGAATGCCCGGAGAAATCCACGGGTCTGCCGTAAGTCACTGACAAACTTTATCACATAATGTTGTACACCTCACCATGAGCGGATAAAACAAAGATCTTTGGATTGTGACGAGTAGAGATAATGTCATGATGATGTATGAATACATCATAAACACTAAAAGATGTAATTTCATTGCCCAATCAGATACAATTTACATTTACTACTTTAAAAGGAAGCATAATAGAAGATTATAACAGACACTGACACTGCTGATGCATAGGACAAATGTAAAGTGTGTCAATATAGCAGACACAACCATTTAGACCTCGCCATCATTTCACAAAAGGTTGTGTTCTTTTTTTTTTGATTAAGCAATATGCCAAATTATTCATGTCAGATTGAACTGTCGTATTGTAGGAATATTTTTAAGTGATTCTCTCATTTTAAGTTGCAACTTTGAAATTTCAAAGTTCACCAAGAATTCCTTATTCAACCAAATTTTATAATCTTACACGAACAGGAAAAATGTATTCATCTTCACATATTAAAAAAATACTGATTTCTGACTGTTTAATCCCAGTACCAATTTTTGGAACAGTGATTGTCGCTGGCTGCAAACCACAATTTTTGGTGGAACAGTCAGCTATCATAAAACTGGTCATATGACATTTTTCATGATTTACGACCTTTTGTGAAACGATGGCCTAGTGAGCAAAAAATCATAAACAAGACCACAATAAAATAAATACATAACATGGTAAATAGATTGTAATAGCAACAACTCATAAAAATATCAGTCAATAATAACAAGAAACAGTGTATAAAAAAGGGGGACATAATAATCATGGGTGCTATAAAAGGTAGCATTTTTTGTGGTTTATTTCTTTTGAATTTTGTTTTTATATCATCAGTATTTTTTTTCTAATATTTTTTTTTTATTGAGAATTTATTAAGGTAACAAAACTAGAGGCTCAGTGGGCTGAGCCTGTGTCGCTCACCTTTCATTCTGTTTTGAGGAAACTTTATTAGAAATCAACCCATCAGAAACAAAAATTGCCTGCGGTGGCCATGTTTGTTAACAGATCGGGACGAAATGAGCAATCGCTATAGAGGACTTCCATAGACGTTTCCTATCAAGTTTCGGTTCATTTTGCCAAGAGGTTTCAGAGGAGAAGATTCTTAGAATTCGATCAATCAGAAACAAGAATGGCCTGTGGCGGCATGCTTGTTAACGAATCGGGACAAAATGAAAAATTTTATAGAGGACCTTCCATAGATGCTTCCTACCAAGTTTTGGTTCATTTGGCCAGGTGGTTTCAGAGGAGAAGATTTCTTAGAAATCAACCATGTTTGTTAACGCATCGGGGCGAAATGTGCAATCTTTATAGATGCTTCCTACCAAGTTTCAGTTCAATTGGCTAAGTGGTTTTAGAGGAGAAGATTAAAATGTGAAAAGTTAACGGACGACAGACGACGGACACCAAGTGATAGCAAAAAGGTGGGGGTCTGGTTTCTTACTCACAGCTGTTCCACTGACAATGGAAGGGTTATCTTTAAAACTTTGTAGTTTTATTTTGCTAAAATGTACACAAGTGTTCTTATAATAAATAACATCTTACGTATAGGAGATCAACCATATAACAATGTTTATTGACAATGTTTATTAGGTGATCCTTGACTGAAACCTTTGGATCAAGTGTAAACAAATATTGACTACATGTAAAACAGAAGTTCCCCCTCTTATAATGCCACTCTCACCAGAGGCTATCCATCTCATCAGGCAGGATTATACTGACATTGTAAAATATTACTAAATTGTACCCATCAAGTAAATAAATATAAATAATTAAGTTTTATTTAAAGTCGAAGCATGTACAACAAGCATAACACAAGCTCTAACGAGCTTTTAAATTCGAGAGGCAATGTTTTCATTACAGAAGAGATAACCTAATAAAAGGGAAACTACTGTGGTTTTCTAACCACAGCCAGAATGTTATTCAACTACATATAAAAGACTACAATGTACTACTGGATATACATATGACTTGTGTTAGACCACCCAACAAATATTTTGGTTTGCTGAAACTTGTCTGACCCACCAAAGCTAACCTTTCTCAAAACATTTTATCTGGAATTCCAAAGAAAATTAATTTTTTTGCCTTAAACTATATAAAGCTTTTATCAGATATCTGAAGGAAAAAAATAATATCTTCATACCAACTCAACAAATTGTAAGTCATGTTGCAGCAAGCTAGTATTTTTTTTATAGAATGGCCTCGTCTATACTAAATGTTGATATTTATTTCTGGATTAATGAATCTTCTAACCTAAGGATAATTTACTTTTTTCAATAACTTTACAGACAGCATAAAACATATAGAGAATTACAGAATGCAAAGGATTATATAGATAAATGTTGAGAATAAAAAATTAATTAATTTTGTTTATTAGTAATATCTATACACTGAGATATCCAATGAGCACAATACAGACATATTAAACTTACATCACAGTCATAATCATACAACCGGTTTATTAAAATAAAATTAATTTACTCCTTTAATACTTTTCCATGTATAATTGTAGAATTTTCTTAATTATTGGGTTAATTTTTCTGCCAAGACCACATGGACTTTGTTGTTGTTTTTTCTTGACACTTTTACTATCATCAGTACGAAAACATAAATCCCTCAAACATATCTTTCAAAACCTGTAAAAATAACATTATAATAAAGATTTTGACACAAAAACAAATGTTCATCTATCCAAATCCCCAAATTATTTTTAATGGAAAAATTATAAGTAAAAAAGGCTATAAACTCCTTCAAAAACAGTCCAATCAAACTGTTGTAATTCAAATCCTGATATGGTTATAAGAAAGCATACAAAGTTTTGAGGAATTCACATGTAAAATTTAAAAGGATTTGCACATACAAACTTTTTGATGAAATATTCTAAGTCAAACTAGAGGCTCAGTGGGCTGAGCCTGTGTCGCTCACCTTTCATTCTGCTTTGAGGAAACTTAATATAGAACCTTCCATACATGTAGATACTTCCTACCAAGTTTCGGTTCATATGGCTAAGCAGTTTCAAAGGAGAAGATTTTTTAGAAATCGACCAATCAGAAAAAAAGAATTGCATGTGGTGGCCATGTTTGCTAACCGATCGGGATGAAATGAGCAATCTTCATAGAGGACATTCCATAGATGCTTCCTATCAAGTTTCGGTGGTAGCCATGTTTGCTAACCGATCGGGACGAAATCAGCAATCTTCATACAGGACATTCCATAGATGATTCCTACCAAGTTTCGGTGGTAGCCATGTTTGTTAACCGATCGGGACGAAATGAGCAATCTTCATAGAGGACATTCCATAGATGCTTCCTACCAAGTTTCGGTTCATTTGGCCAAGCGGTTTCAGAGAAGATTTTTAAAAATCGGTCAATCAGAAACAAGAATTGCCTGTGGCAGCCATGTTTGGTAATGGATCATAACGAAATGTGCACTCTTTAGAGAGGACCTTTCATAGATGCTTCCTACCAAGTTTCAGTTCATTTGGCTGAGGGTTTTCAGAGGAGAAGATTAAAATGTGAAAAGTAAACGGATGACAGACAACGGACACCAAGTGATGGCAAAAGCTCATATTGCCTTTGGCAAGGTTTGCTAAAAAGAATATTAAAATGTGAATACCTACTTGTAATGTATAGAATAAACATGTTACACTATATCAACATTAGTTAATTTCTAAGGGAGATAATATCAAGAGTTATCTTTCTTTTAACAGCTTAGGCAAGAGTTATCTTTCTTTTAACAGAGGAGAAGAATTTGTAGAAATCAACCAATCAGAAACAAGAATTGCCTGTGGCAGCCATGTTTAATAACGGATCAGGACGAAATGAGCAATCTTTATAGAGGACCTTCCATGGATGCTTCCTACCAAGTTTCGGTTTATTTGGCCAAGCGGTTTCAGAGAAGAAGATTTTAAAAAATCGGCCAATCAGAAACAAGAATTGTCTGTGGCGGCCATGTTTGTTAATGGATCGGGACGAAATGAGCAATCTTTATAGAGGACCTTCCATAGATGCTGCCTACCAAATCTCAGATCAATTGGCTTTGCGCTTTCAGAGGAGAAGATTAAAATGTGAAAAGTTAACGAACGACGACAGACGCCCAGTGATGGCAAAAGCTCACATTGCCTTTGGAAAGGTGAGCTAAAAAGGGCAATAACTCCCTTCAAAATGGTCAGATCATACTACTGTCATAATTTGTGAATCTTCACATCATAATAAGCAAGCATGCATAGCTTTAAGGTAATGTTTCCTCCAGAATTAATCTCTATATAAAATGCCATAATATTTGATTGATAAATTAAAAAATCTGAAGAGGTTATGGTATTTAACGCCACTTTCAACAATATTTCAACTATATTTCAACTATATTGTCGTGGTCAGTTTTATTGGTGGAGGAAATCTGAGTACTCTGAGAAAACCAACAACATGTCGCAAGTCACTAACAAACCTCATCGCATAATTGTTGTATCGAGTACTCGCGCCATGAGCGGGATTCAAACTCACAACGTTGGAGGTAATAGGCGCTGATTGCTCATGTAGTTGTAAACCAAAACCACCACACGACCACGGCGGCCCCGTGAAGGAGTATCATATAAAGAATATACGTGTAATTGAATTCCTGACATATTATATAAATTACCCATGTTGTTGTCACATTTTGTTTGACTTCTCTGTGTGTTACTTTAGTGGCAAAATACCTCTTCTGGTTTCTCATTTTATGAGAGTAAAACATCTTACTTTTGTATAGTTGTAGGGTTCTACCAAAGGTAAACATTATTTTCATATTATACGTCTTTGTTGAAATTGGCCCAGTGCTTTCAGAGAATAAGATTTTTTAAATAGTTTATGCCGGAGGCAATATAGACAGACGGACGATGATGGATGTCAATTAATGACAAAAGCTCACTTGACACTTAAGGTCAGGTGAGCTAAAGATTTCATCACTAAAATAGAATCAATTTTTTTAGTAATATTTTCTAACACTGAATATTACCAGAGCATTCCATTTTAATTCAATTAATACACCATTCTATGATGAAGTGATGTTTGGTCTGAATTGATAATTGCATTATATAAAGATTCAAATTATACATAAGATTTATATGCAATACTTGCCGTTATCGTATGGTGCCTATCACCACTGACGTTGTGAGTTCGAATCTTGATCAGGACAGTGCACAACATTATGTGATAAAGTTTGTCAGTGACTTGCGACAGTACGGCAGTTTTCTCCGGGGTCCTCCGGTTTCCTCCACCAATAAAACTGACCACCACGATATAACTGAAATATTGTTGAAAGTGGCATTAAACAGCATCAAACAAACAACCATAATCATTAACTACCTTACATGAATGTGAATCAATATTCAGCATCGTCATCAAATCACATCGTATCCATCATCATCATCATCCTCATCCTCATCATCATCACCATCATGATCTCCTCTTTTCCCTCTATAAGCCTCAACTGTTAACAAGATAATAAATACAATTGTTACAACACTCCTTAACCACGTCACGTACATTATTCAATTGTCCTCATTTACTTTTATCATTTGTTTTTCTTTCTTTTTATAATTTCTTAATTTATCATTAGCTCATGGTAGTAAAACCAGTTCAAGCAGAGTGAGTGACCAAGTGATTGTTGCTAAGCACCAAGTGTTTTCTTCTTTCTTTTTCTAATTTCTTTTTCCATCATTAGCTCATGGTAGTAAAACCAGTGTGATTGTTGCTAAGCACCAAGTGAGTGAGTGATTGTTGTTAAACACCAAGTGAGTGTGTGAGTGAGTGATTGTTGCTAAGCACCAAGTGAGTGTGTGAGTGAGTGATTGTTTTTAAACACTAAGTGAGTGAATGAGTGATTCTTGTAAAATGTCAAGTGAGTGAGATAGTGATTGTTGCTCAACTCTAAATGACCAATTTTTCAGCTATATCAAGTTGATATTATAATGATGATATGCACTTTGTACTCGACCAACATGCTGAGCTGGATTTCTGAAGTGCTAGCTCACTGAAACAACAGTCCAGCTATATAAACCAGTTATATATATGGACAAGAATTCAGTAAGGGAAAATTTATGAAATTTTTGCTTCAACTGTCTTTTTGTAGCTGAAAAAATGGCAGTATTATATATTATCATTATTATTATGTTGAAATTTAAAAAATGAATCATATTTTATAAAATTAAAAGGAGTCATCAGTTATGTTTTACTGTAGCTACACAGTCCTTAAGTGTCATACCTGACATTTTTTGGGAGGAACACAAAACGTGACATTACACACACCTACTTACTTTGTCCGTTTACTATGGTTATTTATTTTGCTATGTCATCTATTTATGTGTCAAAATTTTCTTAGAGGCATGCAAGTTTCTTAGATATAAAACTCATTTGTATTTAAATTTCATGTTTTCCATACTAATGCAGTGAAAAAAGATTATGTACGTAACATTTTTGTGTCAAAACTTTGTAACATACAAATTACATCATTGTGGGTTAACAATGGTCATGTGCCAATTAAATAATGCAAAACCTTACATTCCTCTACAAGTTTATTTGGGTCAAATTTCATGTCTATATCAGCACACTCAGGGTGATCTTCTAGATATTTCTCTTTTGCTGCAATTGCTGCTTCCTTCATTTCCTTTAGATGTAACTGCTTCATATCATCTTCATTACACCTACAATGATACAGACAAATATATCAAAGCTAAAGGCTAGATCACTGAAACTAGAGGCTCAGTGGGCTGAGCCTCCCAACTTTCATTCTGCTTTGAGAAAACTTTATACCGAACCTTCCATAGGTGCTTCTTACCAAATTTCGGTTCATTTGGCTACTCAGTTTCAGAGGAGAAGATATTTTAGAAATCGACCAATCAGAAACAAGAATTGCCTGTGGCGGCCATGTTTGTTAACGGATCGAGACAAAATGAGCAACCTATATAGAGGACCTTTCATAGATGCTTCCTACCCTGTTTCACTTCATTTGGCCAAGCAGTGACAGAGGAGGAGATTTTTAGAAATCGACTAATCAGAAAAAAGAATTACCTGTGGCGGCCAGGTTTGTAAACAGATCGGGACGAAATGTACAATCATTATAGAGAACCTTCCATAGATGCTTTCTACCTAGTTTCGGTTCATTTGGCCAGGCAGTTTCAGAGGAGAAGATTTTTTAGAAATCGACCAATCAGAAACAAGAATTGCCTGTGGCGGCCATGTTTGTTAAATGATCGGGACAAAATGAACACTCTTTATAGAGGACCTTCCATAGATGCTTCCTACCACGTTTCGGTTCATTTGGCCAAGTGGTTTCAGCGAAGAAGATTTTTTAGAAATCGACCAATCAAAGACAAGAATTGCCTGTGGTGGCCATGTTTATTAACGGATCAAGACAAAATGTGCAATCTTCATAGAGGAACTCCATAGATGCTTCCTACTAAGTTTTCGGTTCATTTGGCCAAGCGGTTTCAGAGGAGAAGAATTTAAAAAAATTGACCAATCAGAAACAAGAATTGCCTGTGGTGCCCATGTTTGTTAACGGGTCGAGATGAAATGAGCAGTCTTTATAGAGGACCTTCCATAGATACTTCCTACCAAGGTTCGGTTCATTTGGCCAAGTGGTTTCAGGAGAAGATTTTTTAGAAATCGACCAATCAGAAACAAGAATTGCCTGTGGTGGCCATGTTTATTAATGGATTGGGACAAAATGTACAATCTTCATAGAGGACCTTCCATAGATGCTTCCTACCAAGTTTCAATTCATTTGGCCAAGCGGTTTCAGAGGAGAAGACTTTTTAAAATCGACCAATCAAAAACAAGAATTGTCTGTGGCGACCATGTTTGTTAACGGATCAGGACGAAATGTGCAATCTTTATAGAGGACCTTCCATAGATGCTGCCTATTAAGTTTCGGTTCATTTTTTTTCCAAACAGTTTCAGAGGAGAATATCTAAAAAAAAACGACCAATCAAGAATGGGTTGTGGTGGCCATGTTTGTTGAAGGATCAGGACGAAATGTGCAATCTTTATAGAGGACCTTCCGTAGATGCTTCCTACCAAGTTTAAGTTCATTTGGCCAAGTAGTTTTAGAGGAGAAGATTAAAATGTGAAAAGTTAACGGACGACGAACGAAAGCTCACGTGAGCTACATTGTAAAAATGACTCATACATGTTATATCTTTAATCTCAAACTGACAGTGCATAGAGAAAACTCAATAACAAATAGACTAAACTGTATCTGGGTCCTTACATGGTACCATGGTAGTTAAAATATGGTGGGGAAAATTGAAAGAAATTGATGGAATTAGACAGGAGATCAGATTACCTTATTAATATATGCATAGGTATAATTAAATTTATAACAAGCACGTTTATACAATTTTTGTGTTTTTTGGGTTTTTTTTCTTTTGCATATTATTTCAAATATATAATTTGCCTGATCCAATGACATATTTCATCTGCTGTACATTGACAAAAGCTGCATGTGTATTCATAGTTAAAGTCACACAGGTACATGTTTATTTATCGATCGGAACAAAATGTGCAATCTTCATAGAGGACCTTCCATAGATGCTGCATACCAAGTTTCGGTTCATTTGGCCAAGCGGTTTCTTTTTGAAAATCGACCAGTCAAAAACAAGAATTGCCTGTGGTGGCCATGTTTGTTAACGTATCAGGACGAAATGTGCAATCTTCATAGAGGACCTTTCATAGATGCTTCCTATCAAGTTTCAGTTCATTTGGCTGAGTGGTTTTAGATGAGAAGATTAAAATGTGAAAAGTTAACAGACAACTGACGACGGATGCTAAGTGATGGCAAAAGCTCACATTGCCTTTGGCAAGGTGAGCTAACAACAGTCTGTGGGTAGACATGTCACTCCAATCTGACACATAATCCCAATTACGAGCCAACCAGTCTTTGCTCTTACTCCATAATTCTGCATGCTTAGCAAAGAAGCAACAAATACAAATTTCATAGTCTTTGGTTTGAAATGATTGAAGCTTGAACCCACAATCTACTGCAATAACTTATCACTGAATAAAAAAACTTACCACAGACACAATAAGTATAAAAAAGGAAAATGTATTTAACATCAGATAAATTTACCATAGACACAGCATTTGTCAGCAAATATAAAAAGAAAAACTTATTTAACATCAGACAAATCTACCATAGACACAGCCATATGTAAACACACACACTTACTTGTTTCCATTAAAATGATCATAATCAATATCTGGTTCTCTACAAACATAACACATGGAAGCACCACATACACATGTCATCTTATTACAGCCCATCTCCTTCATAAATCTTTTGTAACATCTGTGACATGTCCGTAACATAGCCTCTGATAACTTTGACTCAATAAATGTTCTCATATTTGTCTCTCCTTGTTTCTCAACTTCATTACAATGGTATGGGACATGATTAGGTTCCTGACAAAGTCTATAAAAAGAAAATAATCTTCTGCAAAAAAAGTTGAATTTTAAAAATAATATTTACCATAATATTAACTAGAGGCTCAATGGATTGAGCCTGTGTTGCTCACCTTTCATTCTGTTCTGAGAAAACTTTATACTGAACCTTCCATAGGTGCTTCCTACCAAATTTCGGTTCATTTGGCTACTCGGTTTCAGAGGAGAAGATATTTTAGAAATAACCAGAAAAAAGAATTGCCTATGGTGGCCATGTTTGTTAACGAATCGGGACAAAATGTGCAATCTTTATAGAGGACCTTCCATAAATGCTTCCTACCAAGTTTCAGTTCGTTTGGCTAGGTGGTTTCAGAGGAGAAGATTTTTTAGAAATCGACCAATCAGAAACAAGAACTGCCTGTGGTGGCCATGTTTGTTAATGGATCGGGACAAAATGGGCAATTTTTTTAGAGGACCTTCCATAGATGCTACCTACCAAGTTTCGGTTCATTTGGCTTAGCGGTTTTAGAGGAGAAGAATTTTTAAAAATTGACCTATCAGAAACAAGAATTGCCTGTGGCGGCGTTGTTTGTAAACGGATCGGGACGAAATGTGCCATCTTTATAGAGGACCTTCCATAGATGCTTCCTACCCAGTTTCAGTTCATTTGGCCTAGCGGTTTAGAGGAATTAAAATTTACCTATCAGAAACAAGAATTGCCTGTGGCGCCCACGTTTGTTAACGTATCGGGACGAAATGTGCACTCTTTATAGAGGACCTTCCATAGATGTTTCCTACCATGTTTCGGTTCATTTGGACAAGCGGTTTCAGAGAAGAAGAATCTTTTTTCATTGACCTATCAGAAACAAGAATTGCCTGTGGCGGCCACGTTTGTTAACATATCGGGACGAAATGTGCACTCTTTATAGAGCACCTTCCATAGATGTTTCCTACCATGTTTCGGTTCATTTGGACAAGCGGCTTCAGAGAAGAAGAATTTTTTTTAATTGACCAATCAGAAACAAGAATTGCCTGTGGTGGCCATGTTTGTAAACGGATTGGGACGAAATGTGCAATATTTATAGAAGATCTTCCATACGGTAGATGCTTCCTACCAAGTTTCGGTTCATTTGGACAAGCTGTTTCAGAGGAGACGATTTTTTATAAATTGATCAATCAGAAAGAGGAGAAGATTTTTAGAAATTGACCTGCCTCTAATCATATCTCACTTTTTAGGCTTCGTCTCAATGTGATATTTCTCTAAGAAATCCATTTTCACAAAACAAATCAATAATAGTATTTATTTATCAGTAATATTCAGCATTATCATGATTATGAATGTTACAGTTGTATGATGATACAATCAACCTAGTTTTGTAGGTACCAAATTTCACGTTTTATAAACAATTTCAATGTCACTGTTTTTAACTTACTTATAATAATTTATAGGTGGTTTATTTTTGAAAGACAAACTATAGTAGATCTTTATGAATCAAACCAAAATCACATATGATAAATCAATATCACACATTAAATAGATCAAATTTCATCCAAATTTGAAACAACACGTTACAGTACAGTCTTTGCCTTAATTTTTTCACCTACATATTTAGAAAAAAATTATATTCATTCAAACAAATTCTTTCATAATTTTCACTTGTCTGGATCCAATTTTACTTGTCCTGGGCTTTGGGCAAGTGGGTTAGTGTGAAGACTGACAGCATAAATGATTTTACAAAAATTTCTTACCTACAAGATTCTTTCAAACATTCTGGATTTAAACATTTAAATATTTTATCTTCTTCTGGCATTATTGTAGCAAAACTACAAAATGGACAGCTAACAAGGTCAGGAATTCCTGCTTGTTTTATCTCCTCTTCTTGTAATCGTCGAAGTAATACAGAGAACATATTTGTTGGGAGAATTTGCTGCAGAACTGATAATGGAAACTCTTCTTTACATGTGTCTAACAGACATGGGAATTTAGTCTTACTATCACCAATAACAACCTCAGATGACCTTCTAATACATTCTTTACAGAACAAATGACCATCAGCACAGATGGACATTTCTTCGAAAAAACATTCATCATCAAAGCAACAACCACATTCAAATATTTCTCCATTATCTTTAGCCTCTTGTCTCCTCAATTGTATTAGTTTTTCTTTTTCTTCCAAATTATCTGTAAAACAATGCCAATAAAGTAATGTTGATTGAAAAACAATGAAGAACAAGGAATGTGTGCATCACAAAATACCCCCGTCTATATAAATTATCAAACGGTATAATGGTAATTCAGTCAAACAACTAATCATGTGAGCAGGAAAATTAAGTCCCTTGAGGTTAGCAATTTTGTGGCATTCCACCACTTTTGTGCCATTAGGTTAATATGCAACTATATATTTCTATCAGGATATATAGGTAGAAATATTGTATTGATTTACCTGGTGAGACTATTGACCCCAAAATAAATAGGGTACTTCCCCTTCCACAGGGGAATCATTTGGCCAAGTTTGGTCAAGATCCAATATACAGAACTAAAGTTATCATGCGGTAACGATCCTGTTGTCAAAAATTCTATTTTTAATAACAGTGACCTTTGACCTAATGACCCCAAAATAAACATGGTTCTTCCCCTTCCACAGGGGAATCATGTGGCCAAGTTTGGTCAAGATCCAATATACAGAACTAAAGTTATCATGCGGAAACGACCCTGTTGTCAAACATTATATTTATAGTAATGGTGACCTTGACCTTTGACCTAATGACCCCAAAATATATAGGGTTCTTCCCCTTCCACAGGGGAATCATGTGGTCAAATTTGGTAAAGATCCAATATGCAGAACTAAAGTTATGTGGAAACGACCCTGTTGTCAAAAATTATATTTATAGTAATGGTGACCCTGACCTTTGACCTAGTGACCCCAAA
Source organism: Bathymodiolus brooksi (assembly GCA_963680875.1). Classification (NCBI taxonomy): domain Eukaryota; kingdom Metazoa; phylum Mollusca; class Bivalvia; order Mytilida; family Modiolidae; genus Bathymodiolus; species Bathymodiolus brooksi. The sequence goes on from OY804576.1 coordinate 36,946,536, forward strand.
ATAAATAGGGTTCTTTCCGTTCCACAGGGAAATCATGTGGCCAAGCTTGGTAAAGATCCAATATACAGAACTAAAGTTATCATGCGGAAACGACCCTGTTGTCAAAAATTCTATTTATAGTAAGTGACCTTGACCTTTGACCTAATGACTCCAACATAAATAGAGTTCTTCCCCTTCCACAGGGGAATCATGTGGCCAAGTTTGGTAAAGATCTGATATACAGAACTAAAGTTATTGTGCGGAAACTTGCGTGGACGCCCGCCCGCCATACCCAATCACATAATACGGCCCATCTCGAGACGGGCGTATAAAAATGGCATTTAAATTTGATCCGAGTGTTCAATATATACAGAACCGCAAAAGAAACGTCGTAACAAATTACAAAATCACAGACTTTTATTTTGAAATAGAATAAACATAAAATAAATTCGTTTCACATTGTTTGAATGGTGGATTTATTGTCTCTAGTTTATGAAGTTATATCAAATGTCTCAATAAAGCAAAACTGCAACATGTTGATGCTTTAATTCCACTTCCGTTTATAACGAGTATGTTCACCACCAGCGTTAATCACAGCAGCACATCTTCGATACATAGAGTTGACCAAGCAATTGATGAATGTGATAGGAATACGTGTCCAAACTCTCTGAAATGCTACCGAAAGTTCAGCTGCAGTTGTCGGGCTTGGCTGCTCTTTATTCAACTGTCTCTGAATTTCGTCCCACAGATATTCAATAGGGTTCAAATCTGGACTTAGAGCTGGCTACTTCAAAACATTGATGTTATTCTGCTGCAAGAAGCCTCTTGTTGCCCTGGCTGTATGCGCATGTGCATTATCCAGCTGGAACGTCTTGTTTTGATAACATGCGAAATGCGGCACAACATGCGGTCTCAGAACTTGATCGATGTAACGGGCAGCTGTTACTCCATTGCCTCTCTTCGAGCCAAGATTCTGGAAGATAACTGGACCAAGTTTCACGTTGAGTCTGATGTCACCCCATACCATTATGCCTGGACCGCCCCAAGCATTCCTTTCCATCATGCAGTTGTCATCATATCGTTCTTCTCGCCTTCTCCACAATCTTGTTCTGCCATCAGAGAGGATGACGTTATGCCACTGCTGGTTATGCCAATTTTGTCGCTGCAATGCCCATTGAACACGCTCTTGTCGGTGTCGGGGTGTAAGGACAGGTCCCCTGGCAGGACGGTGACATCTTAGATTGTTGGCAACTAATCGACGGCGAACTGTATCAGCACTTATTGGTCGCTGATGTGTTCCAACAGTCTGTTATGCAGTTTCAGTAGCTCTGGTGAACCGATTTCACAAATGTTGACGGACCATTAACCTGTTCTGGCGAGGGGTGATAACCTGTGGTTTACCGCTGCATGGTCGGTCATTCGTGCTGTTTGTGGCATTGTAACGTACCCGCAGACGTTCAATTTTCCGGATATTACAGTTTGAAGTCATTGGCAATCACTCTAGCAGGTTGCCCAGCATGCAGTCTACCTATGGCTTGTTCTCTCTGTTGTGGATTCAAATGTGGCTTAGCTTCGGTGTCAAAACTGATACTGACAATCATTGAAATTTTCAAGCCTTTTAGACCCATACCGAAGCACGAAAATCATGAGCATTTAACCATTCAAAATTATTACCACTAATTGTGTCCCACGAAGGGCAGGAGATTCGAGTGTTCTACAACATCAGATAAAAATCACACAAGCGGAAATTCCCTTTAAATGTGGCTGACGTTTACCTTGTGTGTTAATCAACACATATATACAGAATATTAGGCATTTTGTTTTTGGGACTGACTTTATCACGGGGTATATCAGGTGCAATCCGCAAAAGTCAACCTGCCAAAATACAGAACACCACGTGATGGGCATTGAACAAATCAAAAGACCGTAAAATTATCAATTAATAATATCGGTAAGTAATTTTTGTCACTGAAATATTCTGAATGTAGGTCAAATCAATTAACATCCATAATAACCCCACTCGGAAGGCATTTAAGATTTTATGTTATTAATTTTAGAAAGTTAATTAATGTATATATATTTGCATATCCAGAATACAGAAGTCTTAGTTGAGTCTTGGGACTTCCCTGTTACTGATCAATGCTATGTTGTATTAAATTTTAGCTCTTTTCGGTAATTGGATTGATTTCAATTTTAAATCATCATATTGCAGTGTATATATATATACAATGTAAGCCTAAGGATGTTCAAGCTTTACAAAGTAGTTATTTCTTGGTTTTCTATCATTTTGGTTTTGATACCACGACATTGACCTTTTCCCATATTATTGATTTTGATGACGCAACCAATCTTTTTTTAAAACAAGTATATTCATGCGCGGTAGTTGACGCATGCCTAATATGGACTGACCCAATAATTTTGATATCACGACCAGCACGTTGAGATAAGCTTTATCAATCGATACACTTCAAAGGAAAACTACACAAATTACCGACAAATTAAAAAAAATTACATTTTTAATTGTTATTTCGGTATTAAAAAGATTTTTTTTAAATGCGACGTTTCTTTAGCAGTTCAGTATATAATACACTTGGGATCATCTCAGCTGCTCCAAACTGACAATGCTATATCTATATAGTCACAACATAATTGATTTGAACTTCTGCTGTTGAGGTGATTGTTTATCATTGAGAACACACAATGATACGTTACAGAAAGGGGGAAAAGTTCCATAGAACTCTACCCTCTCAAGCAACCTAGAAAACTCGTAGAAACGATAGTCTATTTCCATTGGTCAGTAATGTTGTGTTGCTTTGTGCTACCTTTTTGATCAACATGTCTATTTCTACATTCGAAATCAATAATCAATTATATTGTACCGTAATCCCAAAGTTGTTACAACAATAAAGCATGCATGGACTAGATAATCATTGACTACAACATCATTAGTTTGAAGTTGCTGGAATGATCATGAGAGTAGCTGTTCACCAACACTAGAATAGAAATGGCTTTGTTCTGTTCAGTGTCATAAAATGGTAACAAATACTGCCTGTGCCTTAAAATATGTGTATGTATGATGAATACAGTAGCTTAATATGAATATCTAGTTTCTGGTTTGGGACTTGATTAAACCGATTAATGGGATCCCAACCGTTCCCTGAGTGAATGATTGTTTGATAGAAATGAACTACTTTTTGATGAGATGATGATGTCTGTTTTATACATATCAACATGCTGTGAGCTGTATTATTATAGTGATAACTCACTGAACAATTAATTCTAGTCCTAAGACAGCATGTTGCTCCATTCTTGACACATTATTCTGACTCAAATCCAGTTCTTATTACTGCTGTAAGCTTGTCAGTCAAAACAGACATTGTCAATATTATAGTCTTTGGCTTGATCCAACCGGAAATCAAAGCCACAATCTACCACACTTAAAATGGGTCATCTGTCAGATATAATTTAGAAAGTGGACTACTCAATGACTATTTTAAAACTGGCAGCCTTAGAATAATTCAGCCCAACTTTGCTTCATATTGGGTACAGAACTTTGAGCATGTTTAGAGGAGAGGATTTTTTTTTATATCAGAAAGTTAATGATGAAAAAGAATGACAGAAGAAAACAGGTAACACTGGATGCTCAGTGATGGCATTAAGTTATATGATATTTCGGGTCAGGTAACACTGGATGCTCAGTAATGGCATTAGGTTATATGATATTTTGGGTCAGGTAAGCTAAAAAATATCACATCATTGCCAACCATTTTGTCCCCTGTTGAAATATATCTTTTGTAATGTAAAATAGTATCTATTGAGTTACTACAGTAAAATAGTATTTATTGAGTTACTACAGTAAAATAGTATCTATTGAGTTACTACAGTAAAATAGTATCTATTGAGTTACTACAGTAAAATAGTATCTATTGAGTTACTACAGTAAAACAAACCTTTGATAAGTTGTTCATATTCACAGTATAATATTTCATAATAGAAAAATTCATCTGGATCATCTGGAAGTGAGACTAGTGTGGTTCTTGGATTGACTTTCAATTTCTTCCTTTGTCCTCTCACTGCAATATAAACATATAATTACAGTAATCCCCTCTTATAAGACAACCCCTTCTGTCATGACAAAAAAGTGTATACATGACTCCCCTAACCTTTTTATACAATACCGGTAAATGTAAGTATAACAAAAATTATACATTATTAATATTATTGTTTGTTGTTGATTGCCAAACTACATAGCATGAAAGTTTAATGACTAAATATATTAAAATTAAACAATGAATTATTTTGTTATAACTGTAAAGTAATACAAATGTAGTATCAAGTTATCAACCTCATCTATTTGTGTGTTAGCACCGGTCCGGTCAAACAAAAGACTATACAATTGGTAGTTGCTGTTTCTCCTGCATGTGACATTAAGGAGTAAGAGCAAAGACTGGTTGGATTGGAATCAGAATATATTAAGTCCGAACAGTGGAGCGACATGGCTACCTGCTGACTGTTGCTCCAGTGAACTAGCACTATGAAAATCCAACTGAGCGTGTTGGTCTAGTACAAAGCAGACATCATTATGAACATCTTCTCATCAAAATGTAACTTGTTCTTGCCATGATATAGCTGAACAATTGTTCACTTGGCACTAAACAACAAACTGACTGACTAACTATTAGTGTGTTTATATGTACAAGCCTTCCATTTCTTGTTTATAAAAAGATTACATTTTGTACTTACATTGGCCATCAGCTACATCTGCTTGTATTTCTTTTCTTGTTGTTGAGTAATGTGATTTATGCTTGTCTAATATTTTCTTGATATATTTCCCTTTAAGTTGAGGAAAATCGTTTCTTATTTGAATTTCCACATGTTTAATGTAATTTTCATTCATTTTTCTTTCATCATTTTCAAAAAATGTTACAGGTTCTGGGAATTTCTGTATAAATTCTTCCATGTCAAATTTCAAATTTTTAATTCTGTTGCGAGTTGAGATTTTCTTCTCTCTTTCTTCTCTTTCTTTCAGTTTGGGATAATTTTTATTTTCAAACATTGCCATGGCAACAGTTTTCATTCTTTCTTTGTCGTCTGCTTTTTGTTCTAATTGCTCAAACAAATAATTAGGATCACAGTCTGGAAATATTTGTCTAAGTTCGTCAACTTCATCTTGAATATTAAATATTCCTTTACTTGGTTTGTGTGAAGGGATGGCCTCATCAGTAGTAACATCAAAAGAACTAAGACTTTCCCCATTAGATTTAATTTTCATGAGCTCTTCTATAACAATGTGAATTCTATTCTTTTCATGATGATGTGCTTCTAAATAAGCATAAATTTCATTTCTATCAATCTCTGGCATAACTTTAGCAATAATACGTGTATCTTTATACAACTCATCATTTGCCAGAGATGTATTACTGAGAGCAGAATCTGTACGCTGTAAATCATTAGCTTTCGGTAAAAAAAGATCCAAAATTTGTTTCGTTCTATCTGGTGAAGTTTTCTTCTTTATCATCATTTTCGATACTTCATCAAATGAAACCCACGGACATTGCACAAGAACAGTTTTCATATCTTTAACAAGGTCACCATGTCCTTGCCGTTTAAGACAATAGAGACCAAGAATTTGACTGAAAACATGATCTACCCTGTTTGGTCTGGTTTGTGCTGAATTTAAAAGATCTTGTATTTCCTCAGCAGAGACAGGTAATGCTGACATGTTTGTTGTAGTTAAGTCAATTATTCTAACAAAATCTTGCATAAAGACATTAGATGTAGATTTCTCAACTGTTTTCTGTTTAGTATTATTTTCTAAAAGTTGATTAGTAACAATTTCTATTCTATCTGCATTCTCCCTAATTGCTTTAAGTTTATCATAAATATCTGATACATCAATATTATTCAAAATATCACCTATAAATTTAGCATCTTCCATTACGGATTTTAACTTGTTCATTTTGGGAACATCTTCTTCACCAATACTGATGGATGTCACATCATTGTTCTGTTCCTCTTCATTATCTGGTTCAGTAGTAAGTTGTGGAGAATATGCCTGTGTTTCTTGACTGAACATACTATTACTGTACTCTTCAGTATTCTCTGATTCTTGTGTGTTCTCAAAATTTTCATGGCTACTTACTAAGCCATTTTCTGACAACTTTCTTTTTTTACCTATTGATGTGCCATCTTCTGTTCTTTCCATCTTGATTAGATTCTACAAAAATAAAGTAAAATCAAGTTGAGGCAGTAGTCTTGAAAATTGTAACTCATTCCCACAACTCAACAACGAAAGTCATTTGAATAATACATTTAACCAAGTTTTGTTATTGAAAAAAGGTTGAGCAATTATAAAGAACCACAACTACATGAATCATGTGCACTCCACTGGCAAACATCAAACAGATGGTCGACAATATTGCCAACCACAACAGAATGAACATCTCCTCTGGCAAAACTTTTTAAAATCTTTTTGTAAACAACAACTCCCTTAAATTACTCAGTGATGGAAAATGTCAAAATATACAATGTTAAATCTTCGTAAGGGTGTCTGAGACCTGCTTAAATATATTTATATTTCCTATGAATTAGATTAATAAAATATACATTATGAAGAAAAACATTTAAAATATTAGCCAATTTTTTGTCTATTTTATTTATTTAACAGACATTGTTTGTTTTCAACGTTGATGACATAATTGAGTGTTGATTGGTATTAACAAATATCTTTGATCACCTTTATCAAAAAGTAGCTTTGATGTCTTTATTATGAAAAATAACCACTTAAGACTTTTGTAAAAAAAATTACACAGCTGTCATATTTGAAACGAATGTGAACTATAAAGAAATTTTTCTGAACAGCTTGGATTCTTTGATCTTTGAGTAAATTGATAAAATTGGTATATAAGATGATATTGTATGGAATTCTGTTACTCATGTTGCAAGTCCTGGATCGACTACTCATGTTTTTTTTAGCATTAAGCACTGCATGATAGAATAAAATATTTTAGATCAACTGAAATATGTGAGTATGATACTGACGAATTCTATCAAGCCCTGAGTGGAGGTAACAATAATACTACTATTGATACTGATAATTCAGAAAATGACAATCTCCGGTCTTTATGTAAAGTGTGAGAGATTCCTTCATTGTTGAAGACCTCCTAGAAGCAGTTAGGATGACGAACAACACTATGGTTTTAATTATAAATATCAGTTTAATATCTTGACTCTTTTTTTTTATTATGACTAACCAGTTCACATATTACACTTCAATGATGTCATTCAATAAAACAGAAATATATAAAGTCAATCTATAAACCAACTTATATTTTGACATAACATTCACATATATAAATCATTCATAGATCGTTTATTATTAAAAAAAAATAAATATCCAAATATGGGTGAACGAATCTAGTGCGAAAATGATTTAGGGCGAACAGACCCAGATTTGTTTGAATTATTGTTTCCAATGACTTTTGCAATAGGTTGAGGGGCGCGGGTGGCTCAATGAGTTTGGTAGTTGGATTACCTAACAACTCATACAAGCCTATCACCAATACGGCGTGGGTTTGCACCCGGCTGTGTAAATTACAAACTAGAGGCTCAGTCGGCTGAGCCTGTGTCGCTCATGGTCACCGTTCCATTCTGCTTTGAGCAAACCTAATACAGAACCTTCCATACATGTAGATGCTTCCTACCAAGTTTCGGTTCATATGGCTAAGCAGTTTCAAAGGAGAAGATTTTTTAGAAATCGACCAATCAGAAAAAAGAATTGCATGTGGTGGCCATGTCTGCTAACTGATCGGGACGAAATGAGCAATTTTCGTAGAGGACATTCCATAGATGATTCCTACCAAGTTTCGGTTATAGCCATGTTTGCTAACCGATTAGGACGAATTGAGCAATTGTCATAGAGGACATTCCATAGATGCTTCCTACCAAGTTTTGGTTCATTTGGCCAAGCGGTTTCAGAGGAGAAGATTTTAAAAAATCAGCCGATCAGAAACAAGAATTCCCTGTGGCAGCCATGTTAGAGAGGACCTTCTATAGATGCTTCCTACCAAGTTTCAGTTCATTTGGCTGAGGGGTTTCAGAGAAGATTAAAATGTGAAAAGTTAACGGATGACAAATGATGGCAAAAGCTCACCTTGCCTTTGGCAAGGTGAGCTAAAAAGGTGCACTCGACTTGCAGCCGCAAGTGATAAAGTTTACCAGTTGCTTGCCCATGGTCTGTGGTTCTCTCCGGTTACTCCGGCTTCTTCCACGACTAAAACTGGTCGCCATGATATAGCTGAAATATTGCTGAAAGTGATGTTAAACACAATTAATCAAATCAAATCAGCAATAGGTTGAATAGCCAATATTAACAACTGTTTTTGAAATCATTTTTTAATACACATATTGAGTTTTAGATTTTATTCGAACTTTACATATGGACAAATTGTAATAAATTGTCTAAACATCATACCATAGGATACCATAGGAACTACAGTGGACGCTGGCTTGTTGCCACTATGTCTGCCTCTAAATCCACATCATTGATGCGCGACTTTACGTCACTTCCGGAATTTGATCTTATGTTTATGTTTGCCGTAAAGTCATATTTGCACTCTTGGTGCTTCCAGTGCTCATCTAGGCCGATTTCAAAATTTTTAACTGATTTTGCCTGTATAACTGATTCTGGGAGGCTATTCCATATTTCGACAATTCTAACGACGAAGGTATATTTTCTCACATTCAGCCTACTTGTTTTTATCTTCATCTTCTTGCTATGTCCCCTTGTGTTTGAAGTTGTGTTTAGTTCAAACATATCCACTGTTGTTAGAGGATCATAAATATCATTTATTATTTTAAATACTTCTATCATATCTCCTCGCATTCTTCTATACTTCAGAGTGGACATCTTGAGTTTCTTTAGTCTTTCGTTATATTCCATGTTTTTTAAAGTAGGTACTTGTTTGGTGGCTCTTCTTTGTACGTTTTCTATTTTTTCAATATCCCCCACTTTAAAAGTGTCCGAAAAGTGTCATATACTAGTATCTATTTTTTTTTTAAAAACTATCCAAATGATAACCCGAAAAGGAGGTGTACAATATTGTATTCTAAGAATTTATATCCAAAATACCATCGATTAATTATTTCCTTGCAAGCAAATAATTTGACTTCTCTTTTTCCGTATGCAACTGACCTTACTAGTGACAGGTAAAATAAGATGAAAAAAGATTTCTTTTAGTTTAAACTTAAAGGGGTATCAAACAAATATGTTCAATCTTTCTTCTACCACGGCTAAAAGAATAAGTGTGACAAAATTTAAATAAAAAGATATCGCTAAACAAATTGTGCACAAAATACTTTTTTTTTTTTGCTTACAAAGGTGTTTCAGTCTTTACAGTGGAAACTGTCTGCAAGGCCAAGGGCGACAACTATTTGTTTTACAAGAAAAATACGTTCCTTGATATATCCTCGTTTGAATAAAGTGTGTATTATTTTGATATTGTTAATGAAACAAAAATTTTTTTTCACTTAATATGATAAAAAATTTGGCACATTCAAGTTTCTCTGTGCATTTTACCAGATATTCTAGTAAATATTTTTTTTGTTACAGGACAAGTTTCTGAATAGGTGTCGCTTTAATATTTACTTCCGGAAATCTGTTTTGCAAAAATGTGAAACCAACAAAACATTTCGTGTTAATATGGTATATTAATATGGTATAAAAATTGAGATTATTGACAATTTAAAAGGACACACATATTTTCAAACAATCAAAAAGTTCTTATATTGTCGTTACCTAAAAACTGAAATGTTTACCATCTACACTACAGTCGTACAGATAATGGACAAAATTCGGACACTTCTAATTTTACCTATCCTCATTGATTATCCTGATATATTTTTCACATTTATATAAAGCAACAGTTTTTCTAAATATTATCTTTAAAGGGGCATCTTTTAAAAGGATGAAATAAAGGTAAATATTTCACATTAAACAGTTTATCGAACCACTTTTCGCCTTTTGAGAACGAAAATTACCATCGATTAATTATTTCCTTGCAAGCAAATAATTTGACTTCGCTTTTTCCGTATGCAACTGACCTTACTAGTGACAGGTAAAAACGAATAATTTGTATTTTGTCGCTTATTAACTGCAAACTTGCATGGTTCTTTGTCGGTAACTAACACAGACTAAAAGCAGATTCACAAAAAATAAGAAATATCTGCATTGTTGTACTGATTTAATGACGATTCGACAAACTCCGTAAACAATGTCGATAATTATTAAGATGGCATCCATTTCTTGATCGATCTCAAAACACGAGCAGTTGCACGTTTTCTCCCCGATGCGCGTACATTTCATAACATTTATAAGTTACAGAAACACGTTTTATTAAGGCATCAATCATATCTGATAGTTTTTATGGGTAACTAAAATTTACGATTATGGCAGATAATGCCCCTTTAAGTCAATTAATGTCTGATTTTGATAATTATTTTATCAACAAAAGCAGAAAGATAGGTAGTTTATTGTAGTAATTTTGAAATAACGTTTTGAAGCATGTTTTTCAAACCTCCATGATTTAAACACTCGAACACTTTGTCTATAAAAGTACTATCATTGCATTGTGTTTTGAAAGAAATTAATTCAGTTGTGTGTTTAACTTGTGTAATCTCAAAATGTTTATCATAGAAAATTATTTTGAAATTATAGAGTAAAATTACATTTAATTCTGTTTTTATTGTTATAAAAATTATCAAAATCAGACTAGAATTGACTGCAAGATAATTTTTTTGAAAAATTGTTGTTTTATATGAAATATATAGGGAATATTGGAAGTGTCTGAATACTTTTTGTAGACTAAGCGTGACATATTAAGTTTGTCAACCCAGTTCTGATTTTCATTTCAATAGCAGGTGTGAATACATGTTCTACTCAAACGATGATATCATGTGTGATATCTTGTAATTCAAGATTTGTCCTGTAAATTTATATATTGTATATACATGTTTATTTTACATCAGACGACAATGAACTTGTAATGTATATACATTTTGTATATGCTCCGGTAATTGTGTCTTATTCATTTGTCTTCATTTTTTTTTTTTTTGTGACAATAAAATATAGACTCATTCTCACAGAACCGCGACAATTGCTGCTGACCAACTAGTTTACTTCATTGATTACTTTTTCTTTATTCTGCATGGAATAAAAATTTTCTCATGGATACCAACTTTCTAGAGACCAGAATTGACACGTTTGTGTACAAGGGGGTACGAAATGCTGATACATTTATAATCAACAGGACTTTTAGTTACATGCTTATTAAAGTCTAAAGTAGTATTGCATTGTTACATAGGATGCAAAATAACACACAAGAGGTCCAAAGGTGTACTTTTCAACCCATAAATATTTAGTAAAATTTGAATAACTTCAAATTCACCTGTAAAGTTAACCAAAAATATAAGAATTCTAATTTACAGGACCTAATTTACGTAACAAAATATAAAAAAATTGCAGTATTCACTAAATATTAAGCTATACGACCACATCAAGCCATTGTTATCAAATCTTAAACTTCTCAAAATTCTTTTGTTGGTTTTGTACATTTGTTTTTCACAATACCTTGGCTTATGTGTGTTTTTACTTTCTTACCGGTAATTAAGCTCATCAAAGACCATCGGCACCGATAAAGGCATAAAATTATTGTAATAATAATTAATGAAACATGCAATCATCATTAATTAAATTTATAATTTTAATAAATAGATTAATAAAGATATAATAAAAACAAAAACAAATCGCAGGAAGACATTTATAAACATTTGAATCACAAAAAATATTTTTTTTATAACGATTTATTTTGGAAAAAAGTGGGGTGTTTTGGTAAAAAGTGGGAGCGTTTTGGTGAAAAGTGCAGGTGTTTTGGTAGGGGGCGTTTTGAACTGTTGCCGAAGGTGCGACCTGAGAAGCAATCGAGTGACAGATATGCTTGTCTTATTTTCTTACTTTTCGCTTAAACCAAAATACAATGTTATATGCAGGTAAAAAGTAAGGAACACATGTACAAAGACAGGAGTCTGAAATTCCTGTCCAGATGATTGATTTTCCACCACCAATTTCGATAATTGTCGTTTACCTAGCTATGCTCTTTAAGATCACAGAAGCTACCGCTCCTCTATATTAATCTCATCATAATTCTACTCTGTATTGTCCGTATTCTATATTGAGGTCTAATTTCATGGGAGGTTCTTTCCAGTAATTGTCTTAATCGGTTTTCAAATGTCTTAACTTTGGTACTCTTCACAACACGTTCAGGAAGATTGTTCCAAATGTCCACTACGAGATTAGTAAAGAAATGTTTCCTTATATCAAGTCTACAGTGCTATTTTTTCAACTTCAGCTTATGTCCTCTAGTTAAAGCCTGATCATCAAGATTCAACATGTTGTGGTTTGACTATCATAAATATTCGCCAAGATCTTCAATGTTTCTATCATATCCCCCCGTAGGGCTAGGAAATAGAAATGTTATCTAGACCTGATTCAAAGTATTTAGACCAGACCTGTATCACCTTTAAAGTTCTTGCAAAAATTTCCTAGAAAATATTAAGAAATTAGATGCAAAGTCCTTCATTTTGAAGGTGTTTTGAGATGTAAAATTGTTAAGTTTGTGGGTTTTTTAGTTTTGAAAATTTTAAAATATGTTTTGTTTTTATTCAGATAAATATGATAAAAATAGCAAAGTTTTGTGCTGAAATATTTGTAATAAACTATTTAGTTAAAAAAAAATAGCCACATGTTCCTTAATTTTTACATAAGACATAACAAAACAGTCAGTTAAACATTTGTTATAATTCAATACATTGTAACTTTTTATTCGTAAATAACTAATTATTAAACAAAAAAGCACCTTTATTAACATTAATATACCCAATTAGAAATATGAATATTTGGAATTTCCTGTCGTAGTGTAAGCGGCCATGACACCTCTTCATGTGACGTCACGGAGACGGATCACGTTAGTTGAATAAATAATGTATCTGACTCTTCCCAACATCGAGCCCTTTTGGTTATGTTTTAATATCAGATCAACTGCAATACAATGTTAACAATTTGTATATTGTCTTAATTTTTTTCTTAATATTCCCATCCCATGTTACATTTTCATATAACAAATGAGTTTATTGGGGTTATTTTGTTTTGGGGGGGTGGAGGGATATCTACATATAATTCCATGTATGTTTTACATGATTGACCGTAGGTTAAATAACTGTCATTTTTAACTCGTTTTATGCGTACCACCACATGTTTTTTTTCTATTTTGTCACCAATGCTGTCGTACTTTCCCGTGTTTTACGTGGTCACTGGTCGATGTGTTGACAAGGGTAGTCCTGATCGGTAATTACAAAAAAAAAAACAATTCTTCTCACACTTTCCCTTTTCGTTAGTGCAATAAAATGTTTAACATGAAGTCATAATGATTTTGTAAATATCAAAAGATAAATATACGACGTTATTTTACGATTTACATAATTTTTAATGATAAAATTTCAACTGATCAATGCTGATATAATAGACGATACTGACACCGTAACGTCACAGCTCTTTCAGAAGAGCTTTAATTGCAGGTATAATCCGAGAATGGATTATGCCTTTTGTCTCCTTACATTGAAGAGTTCTGAAAAATGGTGATTCCCATTATTTGGTGCTACATGCAACTTCAATGACCAAATTCTACCTTATGGTATGCTATTTTTAGCATTCATTAACACAGATTTCTTTTATTTACTGTCAATTAAATTTTCACGCTAACTTGTTAAGACCATGGCGTTTTCCTTTAAGACAATATGACTAGCTATCTATTTCTCTCTTCTCATGTCACACCTGCTCTTAAGTAAATGTATAATTATAAGCTAAACTTTTCAGAACTATGAATAATGTACAGTATCCCTAGCTTGACCTTGTAAGCAATAACTATTCATTTCACATGGTTTGTTGTTTAATACATACATTTATATGTTTACATCACAATTACTCTAATTATTTACAACTACCTATGCTACCAGTGCCTATCACCATTAACGTTGTGAGTTCGAATTGCGCTCAGACGAGGTATACTCAATACAACATTATGTGATCAAGTTTGTCAGTGACTTGCGACAGGTCAGTGGTTCTTTCCGAGTACTTCCGTTTCCTCCACCAAAAAAACTGACGGTCACAATATAACTGAAATATTGTTGAAAGTAGCGTTACACACCATAACAACCCCCCCCCCCCCTTCCCAATTAATAATTTCAATCATATTAAATCCTATTTGATTATTCTGCTGAAAGGGCTTCTTTGGTTGGCAATAAAGTAATTGTAGCAATAAAGTAGTTTATTGTTTGTTTTTTAATACTTTAATTATACCCCCTGCAAACAAAGTTTGGGGGGGTATATACATGTAGGAATCACCATGTCCGTCCGTCCGTCCATGTACCTTGTAAGCGCAACTTCTCCTAAGCGGCTTATTGGATTTTTCTGAAACTTTACACATTTGTAGTACACTACCTACAGATGTGCATGAAGGAATATGGTTGCTGTCCAAAATTTAAAAGGGGAGATAATTCAACTTATACTTTCACGAAAAGGGAGGAGGCATGTACCTTGTAAGTGCAACTCCTACTAAACTGCTTATTGAATTTTTATGAAACTTTACACAGTTGTAGTACACAACCTGCAGATGTGCATGAAGGAATACTGTTGCTGTCTAAAATTTAGAAGTGGAGATAATTCAACTTATACTTTCACGAAAAGGGGGGTTGTGTACCTTGTAAGCACAACTCCTCCTAAACGGCTTATTGGAGTTTTGTGAAACTTTACACAGTTGTAGTACACTACCTGCAGATGTGCATGAAGGCATATGGTTGCTGTCCAAAATTTAAAAGGGGAGATAATTCAACTTATACTTTCACGAAAAGGGGGGTTGTGTACCTTGTAAGCGCAACTCCTCCTAAACGGCTTATTGGAGTTTTATGAAACTTTACACAGTTGTAGTACACTACCTGCAGATGTGCATGAAGGAATATGGTTGCTGTCCAAAATTTAAAAGGGGAGATAATTCAACTTTTATTGGATTTTTTCCTAGGTAACTTGCTAATATACCTGTATTCCAAAGTTTGAACATCATAGTATTGCAAGTGGGGGGTATCACTCAGTGAGGTCACTCACAGTTCTAGTCTTAATATGTTCTGTCAACAAATTTCCAAATTTTCCACAACAGTAATCATCACTGTACATACATGTACTAACATTATGTATATTAATAAGTCAACTCCTTGACTCCTTGCCATATACTCGAAGCTTGTGTCTGACATTCTGTCAGATAGTTTGAAATTTTTACATTTTTATGTTTATCATACACGTACATACATGTAACTGATATATTTATAATGTAATAAACAAAAAATGCAGAATTTTAGCCATAAACAAAGATATACTAAAGTCTAATTCACACTATGAATTTATATTGTAGATGTTTAAGTTTTCCCTGACGTTTTATGGATGGTTGTTGAGGACAGCGTTGTTGTATTGGTAGACAACTTAACCAAACAAAAATGGCTGAACAAGAACAAGAGAATAATAAGTTTATGGATGATGTTGTGACAACGCTACAATCTTTTCATATTGGTGATAGTCCTGACAATATCAATGGCAATAATTATAATTCAGAAAATGTCTTCCAGAGAACACGCCAACGTAGAATCAATGATCCCACTGCTTCCACTGGGATCATCTCATCTGAATATTCATCAGATGACAGCCAATCATCTAATGAAAGGAGACCAAGAAGTTTAAAGGAAAGAATACAAAGGAAATTGGATCGAAAATCAGAAAACTTAGACACACTTTCTCAAAAAACAGGCAGAAATTCCCAAGTTCCAGATGTTGTTCCCAAAAATGACCCCTCAAATGAAAGTAGCACATTATTAGAGAATACAAATACTGATGACAAATCTAATTTACCCATAACAGGGGTTAAAGGTCATGAAGGAGATTATAACACATCTAATTCAACTATTACAGAGGTTAAAGGTGAAGAACCAGATAATTTAAAATTAAATTCACCGATTAAAGAGGTTAAAGGTGAAGAACAGCCCATTGTAAAACCATCAATATCAACAATCACTGAAGATAACCAGTCAGCAGCAAACCAACTTAATAACCATACTCAGAATACTGCTGATAAATCTGGGTCAGAGATTAAACCCCCAGAACGGAGAAGACGAAGATTTATAACTAGAGAGAAAGAAAATGAGGAAGTTAATACATCAGTGACTCCTGATATTACTCAAATAGTGCCATCTACAGGAACTCCAACAAGAACTCGGACTCGACGTAGTATGCTGAATCAAAGTAATGAGGAGAATACTACTCCTGATGTGAGTACAGGAGATACCACTGTGAGGACTCGTAGTAGAAGAAGTATACTCAATCAAAGTGCTGAATCTGTATTAAGAGCTAAATCTGTGGAGCATACTGTAAGAGTAAGATCTTCAGGATTATTGAATTCTAATCAAGATGTTTCATCATCTCTAAATATAACATCACAGCAGAAAGACTTGGGAGAGGATCAGTCGGTTAATACAATGAAATCATCATCTGAGAGAAGTGCTGCAGATTGTATCCGTTTACGAAGAGTTCAAAGTTTAGAGCGAGTGAGAAGACCTAAGTTAACAAGTAATACTACATCTAATGTTAGTATTAACAATAAAAGTTGTGATGATAAACAGTTGAGTCTGCCAACGACTCAAGTTACACAGACACCTGTTATAGGTAGTCCTCTTATTGCCAAACTAGAATCTACTTATAAACTATTAAGGTCTCGTAGAACAAAACTTTCTTCTGATACATCATCTAAAAGTGAGGAATCCAATAATTCTCTTGTGCAAAATAGCGAAATTCAATCCTCACCAAAGAATGAGAGTTCTCCAGAAACAATTCAGTCAAATACAGTACCAAAAGATCTAACTGGCATTAATTCTAAGGAATCGTCATCTATCTCTGAAAATATAATTGGAGCAACGGGCATGACAATGAATGAATCTAAAAATAACTTTAAGCCTTGTAGTGCAGAAAAACAAGATAGCACATCGTCAATTCATGATGTAGAAACAAAAGATGTTACTCTCATATTTAAATCTGATGAAACTATGGACAGGCCGTCACTTGATCCAGATATACATCAGGTTGAAACAAAAACTGCCAAATTAGATCCATCTATTTATCCACTCCATGACATATCACAATCTTCCATATCTGATCAAGACATATCAAATACTGACAAATCTCGACACAGAAGTCACCATTCTTCAGGAAGTGAACAAAACATATCAAATAATGACAAATCTCCACAGAGAACTTTTCATACTTCAGACATGAGATCATATAGTGAACAGGAATCTTTCAATGGGAAACAGGAAATGACTCAAAAGGGAAGCAAATCTTCAGATATTCTTGATGCAGCAAGCAATAATTCTCCTCTCGGAAGAACTACAGACTTAGATCAAGCTATGAAACAAAGAGATGAAGAAAAATTGCGAAAATTGTTTAAGAATAGTGAAACAGAAATTAAAAATGTACAAAAACATAATGAATGTTCACCTGGAATTACAAATCAAAATGAAACTGACATGGAAACCGATTTAGATCATTTCCCTGTGCCATTAACTAAAACCTCTGACAATTTTCATAATATGAGTTTAATATCACCAGGTAGTCCAAAATCATTTATTGAACAGGGGAAGGTATCAAGTAGTCCAAAGCCATTTACAGAGCAGACAAAGGCATTAACAAGTCCAAAACCATTTACAGAGCAGGCAAAGATACTAAGTAGTCCAAAACCATTTACAGAACAGGCAAAGACATTAACAAGTCCAAAACTATTTACAGAACAGGCAAAGACATTAACAAGTCCAAAACCATTTACAGAAGAGACAAAGGCATTACATAGTCCAAAATCATATATGGACCAAGCAAAGGCATTGAGTAGTCCAAAACCCTTTTCTTTATCAACAGAACATAAAGCTGTTAGTAATTCTTTGTTAAAACAGAAACAAGAAACAAGTGAAACAGAGGCTGTGGGTGATAAAGATAACACAGCCAGTAAAGAATATAGTCCATATGTTAATTTGGATGATGCTGTAAAATGGCCAGCAGCTGTCCCTGGTACACTGGATTTCAGTCATATGGAAGTTTTTGAAGGTATGAATTATTTATTTTGATGATATTATTCATTCATTTTTGAAGTGGTTTTAGCTTATTTCTTGAAAATCTAATGGAAAGGTTTTTTTTTATCAGGATGGTGCAGTTATTTTGTAAATGTGACTTTGTTGCCAAAGAGGGTTAGGGTTGTGGTGTTTAACGCCACTTTCAATAATATTTCAATTATATTGTGGCAGTCAGTTTTATTGGTGGAGGAAACCGGATTACCCGGAGAAAACCACTGACCTGCCGCAAGTCACTGACAAACTTAATGTTGTATCGAGTACACCTCGCCATGAGCGGGATTGGAACTCACAACTTTAGTGCTGATTGCATAGCACAACCATGATTGCCCCATGTTGCCAAAAAGTAGTTTTAAAAAATCAACTTGGTCACCATTTTAAATACAAGTCTTGATGATTGAAGGACCTAATGGTTTCTCCAGGCTTTTATTACAATTGTCAGAAAATGTGGTGATGCACAAATCCACTGAATCTTAAACAAATGTACAAAATTTCACAAATAATAGTGTATCCTTCCAATGTTTTATATAAATTTGTCCAAAATTTGGGTTCAAATCTACCCAACCATAGATAAGACATAATCTACATGTACCTAATCATAGACAGTTTGTGTAGATTTACATGGTCTGTCTTGTCACATACCATGTAAATCTAATTCTAATGCAATTATAATGTAACACGTATTTTCATTGGCTATCGAGAGCTGTCAAATCTGCAGTTGACATGCCTGAAGGAATGCTATATTCCTATGCCGAATGCACTTGTTTGTAAACAATATGGCTGACCCAGATATTTCTGACTATGAATTTGACGCTGACGACCTATTTAGGAGATAACTGTATTGTATTTGAAAATTTCACGGCATCAATTGGAGATTTGATGGTCACAAATCGAGTTTACTGTCCATGCTAATGCAATACTGAACATAAAAATGTATTCTTTCATATCCCTGGGTCTAAAAATCACAAAAATTCAAATTCCGGGAAATATTGTTGAACGACTTTGGCACATAAACAACGTGACGTCATATGAAGACTTCCAGTTTAAAATGTAAAGATCAGACGTTATTTGACTTCGTGTACGCTTCAATTTAGATAGAATTTAAGTAAAATAAGTTTTCAAGGTAGGCAATGTCCGCAAGCGTAAATATAAATTACCGTCTTCCAATCAAAGTATACTACCGTATTTGTACTCTTAGACCTATCAGAATCAAAATAAATCCTACACACAAATATACACAATCATACACATAAATATACACAAATCTATTCAATTCTGTATATAAATAGACACAAACTTGTACATAAATATACCCAATAAATAAACTTCTACACAATCTTACACAGAAATATACCCCATTTTACTTTTCAGGAAATAATTCATGGTAGTTTTAAGTGTTATGTAGTTTTAACATGGGTAACATTACTTTCATAAGTTTTTTATCCCGAGCAATAAAATGCCATATTAAAACATTATATAAACTATGGCTTACATGAATTATTTCAATTTTAATAAGAAAAATCTAACTAATTTTTTGAAGTGGAAGTCCATACTGGAAATACATGTCATAACAAAATCCACTGTACATCTAGATAAATACAATGTAGACTGTGTTACAAATAAGTTACTGAAATTTTCCAATTTGATAAACAAGTAAAATGCTAAAAAAAATGTATTATATATTAGTAACCAGTATATGTCAATGTCACCAGCATTCCTTGGAAACGACGGCACCGGAAGACGACAAATTACAAAAATTGATTTATCTTTAGTAATGTTTCTAGGAAAAAATGAAGGTGTAGTGTAAAGAAATCAAAACAAATATTTAAATGTTGTATGTACATGTACAATGGTCCTGTATAGATACATGAATTAACTTACTCTGAGAATGATGTCCATAATTTGTCCAACAATAAGCTTGTGCAAATTAAAATATTGGGAGTTTTATCACTGCATCATTCATTTAGCCAATGATTAATTCACATTAAAATTAAATACACAATCTTACTCATAAATTACATAATTTTGCAAAAAAAAATTCCATGAATCACACAATTCATCACACACATTTCCCTATCTTGCACACAAATCGTCCAATTGTTGAATATGAAATTTTTAAATACATGTAATATTGAAATCTATTTGACAGCAAAGGTGAGGTGGTAGATTGGGGGTTCACAGGTCATGTCAACCCAAAGACAATAAAGTTCTTATTTGCTGCTTCTCCACTAAGCATGCAGTAAGAGCAGACTGGTTGACTCAGAATCCGGATCATGCATCCGAGTGGATCATCATGTCTACATGCGGACCGCTGTTTTAGTGAGCTAGTACTATAAAAATCCAGCTGAGTGTATTGGTCTTGTACAAAGCAGATATCATCATCATCATCATCATCTCATTGAGATGTTAATTGTTCTCACCATGATATTGATGAAAAATTGCTCAATCTCTCGCTCACTTGAAAATCAGCTCATTTCATTTTTATATTATGACCTCTGAACTCTCTTTCAGGAAAAATGCTATTACAATGGTTATCTTCTTCCATTGATGACAATCACTACCTCAGATTGATGTTGACCCGTCATGACCTCCAGGTCATTGGGTCACAGTACTGTACTTGTTTGATTGCTGCTGGTGTTATCAAAGAAGTTAATAGAAAAGATTCACAGTGGCTTTTTAAGGTAAGCCAGTTTATATACATGTAATGATGACCTTTGGGTCATTATATTACAGTATTATATTTGTATAATTGTTGCTGGGATTATACAAAAAGACACTCATTGGCTCATTAAACAAGTCTGATTTAAACCAACAACATCTGATGAATCTGATTTAAACCAACAACATCTGGTAAGTCTGATTTAAACCAACAACATCTGATAAGTCTGATTTAAACCAACAACATCTGATAAGTCTTATTTAAACCAACAACATCTGATGAGTCTGATTTAAACCAACAACATCTGATGAGTCTGATTTAAACCAACAACATCTGATGAGTCTGATTTAAACCAACATCTGATAAGATCTGATTTAAACCAACAATATCTGATAAGATCTGATTTAAACCAGCAACATCTGATAAGTCTGATTTAAATTAACAACATCTGATATGTCTGATTTAGATTAACAACATCTAATAAGTCTGATTTAAATTAACAACATCTGATAAGTCTGATTTAAATTTATAACATCTGATAATCCTGATTTAAAGTAACAACATCTGATAATTCTGATTTAAATTAACAACATCTGATATGTCTGATTTAAATTAACAACATCTGATAAGTCTGATTTGAATTAACAACATCTGATATGTCTGATTTAAATTAACAACATCTGATAAATCTGATTTAAACTAACAATATCTGATAATTCTGATTTAAATTAAAAACATCTGATATGTCTGATATAAATTAACAACATCTGATAAGTCTGATTTAAATTAACAACATCTGATAAGTCTGATTTAAACCAACAATGTCTGATAATTCTGATTTAAATTAACAACATCTGATATGTCTGATTTAAATTAGCGACATCTGATATATCTGATTTAAATTAACAACATCTGATAAGTCTGATTTAAACCAACAACATCTGATAAGTCTGATTTAAACCAACAACATCTGATAAGTCTGATTTAAACCAACAACATCTGATAAGTCTGATTTAAATTAACAACATCTGATATGTCTGATTTAAATTAACAACATCTAATAAGTCTGATTTAAATTTACAACATCTGATAAGTCTGATTTAAATTTACAACATCTAATAATTCTGATTTAAATTAACAACATCTGATAATTCTGATTTAAATTAACAACATCTGATATGTCTGATAAATAATAAAGACACTAAAAGCTGTTCTCTTGATATTTGATTATTTCAAAACAGTAATTTTAAATTTGATTAGATTACAGTATATGACTTTATGTATAGTAAGGATTTTATTGCAAACAAATATAAAAGAAATAAATACATGCTGTGTTATTTTTCAAAAAATGTTTCCTTTATTTGAGCAGTTGCAATATATTGCATACAGTCAAACCTAGTTGTCTTGAACTCGCTTTTCTCGATATCTTGGATAAGTCAAACATCTTTGTTAGTCCCTGCAAAATTGCCGTTGACCTAGTGTATTTTTACCTTTGATAAGTCATCCTCTTTTATGTTGAATTCTCGGATAACTTGAAAAAAAATATTTATCCCTAGAAATTACAATAACATAAATTTACCTGTATATGTCGAGCTTCATGCCTCCATAATTGAGACACAAGATTGATTTTACAATATGATTGACCTCATTGACATGTTAAATGTCAATTAATTCTGTTTTTAGATCAGCGTGCGCAAGCGGAACAAAGTATTACCTGAGAAAATTATTGAAGCAAAATTAAATACCAAATTTGTCCATGTGAAGTGTTTGATGTTTTAAAATTGATTAAATTAATTTGTATCGAAATTTAATTAAGAAGATTATGAATGAAAATCAATACTGGTGATCGGTTTTCTTTCATCTTTATAGTAGTCTAGAGCATGTTTTATCTCTGAAAAATGCAATGTCCCCAATGGACTTCGATCCCTGAACCTCTCGCACTGTAAGCCACCGCTCTATGTTCATGGTGTAACAGTACTTGTTTTCACCTATTTCACAGTAGGTACATTTTTGTGAAAATAAGTACACATGAATATTGAATATAAGTGCAGAATCCGATGTTACTTTCAATAAAACACCTTTTGATTTGGTGTTTTTGGTGTTTAACGCCACTTTCAGCAATATTTCAGCTATATCATGGCGACCAGTTTTAGGGATGGAAGAAGCCGGAGAGAACCACCGACCATGGACAAGCAACTGGCAAGCTTTATCACTTGAGACTGCGAGTCGAGTGCACCCTTTTTAGCTCTTCTTGCCAAAGGCAATGTGAGCTTTTGCCATCACTTGGCATCTGTCGTCCGTCGTCTGTCTTCCGTTAACTTTTCACATTTTAATCTTCTCTGAAACCCCTTAGCCAAATGAACTGAAACTTGGTAGGAAGCATCTATAGAAGGTCCTCTCTAATGATTGCACATTTTATCCCGATCCATATACAAACATGGCCACCACAGGCAATTCTTGTTTCTGATTGGCCGATTTTTAAAAATCTTCTCCTCTGAAACCGCATGGCCAAATGAACCGAAACTTGGTAGGAAGCATCTATGGAAAAGTCCTCTATAAAGATTGCTTATTTTGTCCTGATCGGTTAACAAACATGGCCACCACAGGCAATTCTTGTTTCTGATTGGTTGATTTCTAAAAGATCTTCTCCTCTGTTAAAAGAAAGATAACTCTTGCCATTATCTCCCTTAGAAATTAACTAATGCTGATATAGTGTAACATGTTTATTCTATACATTACAAATAGGTATTCACATTTTAATATTCTTTTTAGCAATCCTTGCCAAAGGCAATATGAGCTTTTGCCATCACTTGGTGTACGTCATCTGTCGTCTGTCATCCGTTTACTTTTCACATTTTAATCTTCTCCTCTGAAAACCCTTAGCCAAATGAACTGAAACTTGGTAGAAAGCATCTATGGAAGGTCCTCTCTAAAGAGTAAACATTTTGTTATGATCCATTACCAATCATGGCCACCACAGGCAATTCTTGTTTCTGATTGGCCGATTTTTAAAAATCTTCTCCTCTGAAACCGCTTGGCCAAATGAACCGAAACTTGGTAGGAAGCATCTATGGAATGTCCTCTATAAAGATTGCTCATTTCGTCCCGATCGATTAGCAAACATGGCTACCACCGAAACTTGGTAGGAATCATCTATGGAATGTCCTCTATGAAGATTGCTCATTTCGTCCTGATCGGTAAGCAAACATGGCTACCACCGAAACTTGGTAGGAAGCATCTATGGAATGTCCTCTATGAAGAATGCTCATTTCGTCCCAATCGGTTAGCAAACATGGCCACTACATGCAATTCTTTTTTTTGATTGGTCGATTTCTAAAAAATCTTCTCCTTTGAAACTGCCTAGCCATATGAACCGAAACTTGGTAGGAAGCATCTACATGTATGGAAGATTCTGTATTAAGTTTCCTCAAAGCAGAATGAAAGGTGAGCGACACAGGCTCAGCCCACTGAGCCTCTTGTTTGTAATTTGCAAAGCTGGGTGCGAACCCACGCCGTATTGGTGATAGGCCTGTATGAGTTGTTAGGTAATCCAACTACCTAACTCATTGAGCCACCCAGGCCCTTAAAAAACATATTTTGTATTAGTTTCTTGTGATGTCATTATAGCATCATAAAAATGGTGATATTATGTTCATATCTTGATAGTTACTTGATAATAGATATTATCGCATGTAAAGATCAAAGGGAAAATGTACAAATCATTGATAAAACCAACTAATTAGATAACACTAGAAGTAAAGATCAGTTGTTAGTTAAAATTTATGTCATCATGGCAATTCTCTCCAAACTTTCCATGCTTGGTTATTGCCATATGAAGATTCACATAGCATTACGACAGTTTGACTGGACCATTTTGAAATGAGTGCTTGCCCTTTCTTGAATATTTTTTCAATGTGAATTTCTTAGACTTGTCATTCTTGCTTATTGCTATATGCAGATAGGCATATCATTATCACCGTTTGATCAGACCAGGAATTGTAAATGGTGAAATATGCATTAAGTCACTATTTGCATTAGAACCAACAACTCGTAAAGTGCATGAATTTACTTTTGAAAGCTTCCATTTAATGGAAAAAAATCGCTTTGTACAGGTATAATATTTGTGTTGTCCCAAGCTAAATGATAAAGAAACTGCTTGTAGTTTTTGTCAGACCTGTGCCGAAAGTTACTGAATGAAAGCGAGACATAGGTGCTGCTTTTCCAACAATATCAAGTTTTTGTGGTTAGATCAGTTTTTCCATTAACATACAACCTAGGCTTTGATTTGCTAAACAAGTACTTTAGTTTTATATCCAAACTGGATGAAGCAAATGCACCCCTTCCCAATTTAGAATTGAAAACAAATAATAATATAACTGATCTTAATGCAAGTATCGAAGAAATTTCTGACATTATTCAAATTCTTCATCCAAATAAGGCATCGGAACCGGATGTCATCAGCCACAAAATGTTAAAACTATGTCCAAATAAAATAGCATTGCCTTTGCAAATAATATTCAACAAATCTCTCCAACAAAGTAAATATCTGACGAACTGGAAACTATCTCATGTTATTGCAGTATTTAAAAAGGGGGATTCTTCATTGTTGTCTAATTACAGACCTATATCACTTATAAGCTGTGTTGGGAAAATAATGGAGAAAGTTATATACAGACATGTTTATAACTATTTCCACCAAAATAAACTTTTATATATATATGAATATCAATCCGATTTTCTTCCCAGGCATTCAACAGTACATCAGTTATTAGAAATTTACAACAGCATTTTAAATTCATTGGAGAATAAGGAAGCAAATTGTTTTGTATTTTGTGACTTTTCTAAAGCATTTGATCAAGTTTGACATCGAGGTCTTTTACATAAAATGAAAGCATATGGGATAACTGGAAATTTGATTGATTGGTATAGTAGTTATTTAAAAGGTAGACGACAAAAAGTTGTTATTAAAAATAATTCTTCCGCATATTGTGAAATATCTGCAGGAGTCCCACAAGGCTCAGTCCTTGGTCCTCTCTTATTTATTATCTATATAAATGATATTGCTGACAAACTTGTCTCACTGAGTAGACTATTTGCAGATGACACTTCGTTCGGTTACTCAAATCAAGATACAATGCAGCTGAAAAATGTTATTGATCATGATTTGAATGAAATGGACCTATGGTCAAAAAAGTGGCTTATGTCATTTAATCCTGACAAAACAGAAATCATGATTTTCTCTAATCGTAGCATTCCAGAAAATCTTGATTTCTCTTTTAATGGAAAATCAGTGCCCATTACTACTTCTTATAAACACTTAGGTGTTACATTTAGTAACGATGCTAAGTGGAAGACCCATGTTCATAATAGTGTATCTAAACATTTGAATATTCTACGTAGATTGAAGTACCGTCGCACTAATTTAGATAAACTATATCTTGTGTATATTAGACCACTTTTTGAATATGCCTGTGAACTGTGGGATTGGGAATTCACAAAAACTGGAACAATTTCAACTGGAAGCTGCCAGGATTGTTACAGGCTTACCTATTTTCACAAAAACTGAAATTTTATATATAGAGACAGGTTGGGAATTACTATCTGTGAGACAGAAGAGAAGGAAACTTCAACTTTTTTATAATATAGTTAATAAAAATACCCCTAATTATCTTTGTACATTGATTCCCCCCAATATACAAAGTATATCAGTGTACCCGCTGAGAAATTGGAATGATATTATTTTACCTTTCTGTAGACTGTCTTCAACTAGAGATTCTTTTAACCCCTCCACAATAAAAATGTGGAATAGTTTAAATAACACTATTCGAAACATTGATAGCTTATCAAAATTTAAATCAGAATTAAAGAAAATTGATGAAACTGAAAATCATGCTCTTCCTAAACACTATTTCCATGGTCCTCGGAAATTGAATATTATTTTTACCCTGCTAAGAAGTTCAGCTTCGTTTTTAAATTATGATTTATTTCGAGTATGAATTGTATCTGACCCATCTTGTCGACGTGGAGCTGCCCTTGAAAATTTAAAACATTTCTTTTTGGATTGTCCAATATACTGACAAGCCAGAACTACATTGATAGATAATATCAATATGGTTACAACCTGCTATACTCTAGATATCAAATTTCTGACATGTGGCAATGTAAATTTAACTTATGAACAAAATGGTATTATATTTAAATATGTTTTTGATTATATTAAATGTTCAAAAAGATTCCTTATCGTATAACTGGTATAACTGGACTTGGATTGGATTGCACATCATATGAATCCATCTTGATTTTATTTTTCCTTCTGTTCGTGAATATTCATCATTGATTCGTTATTAGTGCTATATATAGTACCGGTAATTGCATGCCTTTTATGTACTTATTTAATGTAACAAATTGTAATTTGGAGAAGACTTCGTAAGTTTGTTTAACTTGTGTCTTATCCATTTTGTCTATTTAATTAGCAAATAAGATATGTTTAAACTAAACCTAGGCTTACCATACTTGGTCTACACATTGATCTGACATGGTGTGTACAGATTAGCCAAGCATGTGTTCTCTGACCTTGACCTCATTTTCAAGATCTACTGACTGTTAAATTACGTTAAGTTTGCATGGTTATGTCAGTTTCTTTGTTGGTATCAGGGTTGGGGTAATTAGAAATGTAATGATAATTAATTTTAATGCATTACAATTTTTCATGTAATGCAAAGTAATGTGTAATGCAGTATTTTTTACAAGTAATGGTAATTTAATTAATTACAGCCAGAAAATGGCAGTAATGCCAATTACATTTGAATTACTT
This sequence comes from Bathymodiolus brooksi, assembly GCA_963680875.1. Taxonomy (NCBI): domain Eukaryota; kingdom Metazoa; phylum Mollusca; class Bivalvia; order Mytilida; family Modiolidae; genus Bathymodiolus; species Bathymodiolus brooksi. The sequence continues at coordinate 36,974,255 of OY804576.1, forward strand.
TTCAATTACATTGTTCATTTTTTCATACAAACTACTGTATGAATCTTTTCTCATTTCAAATGTATAACAGACTGTAATACATTTAGAAAAAATATGTCTTCTTCTTCCATATACTGCCCACATTCAACATACTGAATCTTCTTATTAAATTTGAGCAATTCCCTTTGAAATTTTTTATTCATGTTAGAATTTTATTTTTCTAGTGATTTTATTCTTAATAAAATTAGAACTCTTAGTAATACTAGAGGGTTCATATATATCATACATGTATAAGGTTCTATTGATGTGCAATTTGCATTTGCCCTATGTACACAATTAAGGTGATTAATCTTTTAACACCTCCTAATTAACCTTTTGTAGAGAAAACAGAATTGTTTATTTAATGATTAGAGACAGGTGTAAATTGTTGACAGAAATATTAAACGATTTCATTGCCCCCTGGCAGGGATTAAAACATACTTGCATAAGATTTCTTCTCTTTTACCAACCTTAAGAATTAATCGAAGTGAATTCAATTTTAGAAGTGAACCTTTTTTAACAGAATTTGTCATTTTAAAGTTGAACTTTAAAATGAATTAACATACAAGTTTACTAGTATGCAATGGACAAAAATATTCTAGATTATTTTGAATTACCTAAAGACACCACTGATCTGTTCTGTTCTGTTCTTTCTTCACCTCCAATATTGAAGATCAGTGGTCTTTGTCACTTAATACATTCATATATCCATAATCCAAATTGATAAAACTATGTACACAACATACATCCGTTAACCAGAATATCACAATTCCATCACCTTGAATTAAAATCTATAAAATCGGACTTAGTATCCTCCTGAGCACTGGAAGTTTCAAAGCAAAATGCAGAGAATGCTCAGCATACATATCTTGGGGACGACACATTCGAAAAACTGATGATGATAAAGTACAATTGTGATTTGTAGATAACTGATTCATTCTTTTTTTGTATTATATGTGTTTTGAAACTTTTTTGATTTGTTAATATGAAACTGAAATTCTTAATGCTTTAGAGTATGTTTATCACAGAATATTCCATAGTATTTTCATAGTCCCTGTTATTCTTTTCATTTAAAAAATTGAACAAGAGCTCAAAGTAATGTGTAATTTAATTAATTACATTTCAAATGTAATGTAATTTAAGTAATTACATTTCAAATGTAATGTAATTTAATTAATTACATTTCAAAAAACAGTGTAATGGTAATGGTAATGTAATTTAGGTTTTTGGATTGTAATGGTAATTTAATTAATTACATTTGCAATGTAATGACCCCAACCCTGGTTGGTATACAACCTTGAACACATATTGATCACAGAGGATATGGGGTATGCTACAATATAGAAAGGTTATGAAAACACATATATGTGTTCCTCTAATTTAGTATTTTGTTAAGATTTATATTTTTCCAAAGAAGTTTTATTTTCATTTCATTTTGACACCAAAATTGTGGAACCAAATTTTCTATAAGTTTTGAAATCATAAGATAGAAATAACTGATCACTGTTCTTTTGGTATTAAACCTTTAATTTGTAGGGGCTGTCATGGTTCGTGATTGTATGTTAGTTGGATTTACGACTATCTATGCAATCAGTGCCTTTCACCACTGATGTTGTGAGTTCGAATCTCGATCAGGGCAAGGTGTACAACATCATGTGATCAAGTTTGTCAGTGACTTGTGACAGGTCAGTGGTTTTCTCCGTGGGTCCTCCGGTTTCCTCCGCCAATAAAACTGACCGCCATGATATAGTTTAAAGTAGAGTTAAACACCATCAAACAAACAAACAACATTTAATTTGTATACTTTGATGTATGTCAAAGTTTGTTTAAATATTTGTGGGTTTTACACAATATTTTGGTAAGAATTTGTCATATTTGTAACCTTGACATCAGTATCTTTTTTATATTTATATTGATAAATATACACATGTAAGTAGAAAAGAAAATAAGAATGTCCTTATGACCTTGCAGTTTTTTAATATGACCTTGCAGTTTTTCAGGTTCTAGGCTAGTTCTTATAATTAGTGTAAACTCTTTTGTTTGTGTTGACGATTTATGATACAAATAATCTGTCAACAATTGTCATCATGTAATGTTTGTGGTTTGTCTATCTGTCTCAACTTTTCACCTTTAATCTTCTCAGATACTACAGTCAAAACTGTCCACTGGACAATTTAAATTAAACCTTTGCAGAATGACCTATGAATGTTCTGAAGAAAAACCCCCAGATATTCATTAAACTGTTTCTGAATAGGGTGGTTAATGGGCATGATAGTATTTTATTGACTGATGATATATATGATAGACTCAGATCAACGTCCAGTCTCTAATCGACGTCGCACTCCTCAAATCGGCGTTCACTGACGTCATTATCTCAAATCACGGTCCAATTTTAGGATAATCTCAAATCGGCGTCCTTTCCAAACTCTCATATCAATAGGCCCGTTTACATGATCAAAGTTTGCCATCAAAAATAATTGTAGCGACAGTTTTGTTTTTTTAATCTGGTTTTTGTGTGTGTGTTTGTGTGTTTTTTTAAGCATTTTCCCATTCTTTAATATTATCAATAGGGGTAGAATCTATTTCGGCAGACCACGGAAGTCAGATATTGTAATAAACAAAGCGCATGACCCATAACCTTTCATTTTGTTACCAACAAAAGGGTTAGGTTTAGGGTTATGGTTAAGGTTAGGGTAAGGGTTAAGGTTAGGATTAAGGTTAAGGTTAGCATTAGGGTTAGGATGAAGGTTAGGGTCCGCTAAAGTAGAAGATACTCCTAAGCACAATAGGATTTTATCTACAGTTACTATAAAATACATAAGCATATTTGTCATCAAGAACCCATCATCTGGAATCTGGTCTTGTCCCTTTTCCATGATTGCTTCAAAAACATTCCCTAACTGGTGTAGCGTCATTTGAAGTATACGTCAGTGACGTCATTGGACATCGATTTGAGAAAGTGAAAAACGGCCACATATTTGAGAATTGGACGTCGATTAGAGACTAGACGTCGATCTGAGTCTTACATATATATATATATATATATGAAATTTTCTACACATTAATCACTGTCCCATTTGAACCAACTTTCCATGATCTTTTTAGCTCACCTTGCCAAAGGCAATGTGAGTTTTTGCCATCACTTGGCATCCGTCGTCTGACCAAATGAAATGAAACTTGGTAGGAAGCATCTATAGAAGGTCCTCTCTAAAGATTGCACATTTTGTCCCGATCCATTAACAAACATGGCCACCACAGGTAATTTGTTTTTCTGATTGGCCAATTTTTAAAAATCTTTTCCTCTGAAACCGCTTGGCCAAATGAACCAAAACATGGTAGGAAGTATCTATGGAAGGTCCTCTCTAAAGATTGCACATTTTGTTATGATCCATTACCAAACATGGCCACCACAGGCAATTCTTGTTTCTGATTGGCCGATTTTTTTAAATCTTCTCTGAAACCGCTTGGTCAGATGAACCGAAACTTGGTAGGAAGCATCTATGGAATGTCCTCTATGAAGATTGCTCATTTCGTCCCGATCGTTTAACAAAAATGGCTACCACCGAAACTTGGTAGGAATCATCTTTGGAATGTCCTCTATGAAGATTGCTCCTTTCGTCCCGATCGGTTAGCAAACATGGCTTCCACCGAAACTTTGTAGGAACCATCTATGGAATGTCCTCTATGAAGATTGCTCATTTCGTCCCGATCGTTTAACAAACATGGCTACCACCGAAACTTGGTAGGAATCATCTTTGGAATGTCCTCTATGAAGATTGCTCATTTCGTCCCGATCGGTTAGCAAACATGGCTTCCACCAAAACTTTGTAGGAAGCATCTATGGAATGTCCTCTATGAAGATTGCTCATTTCATCCCGATCGGTTAGCAAACATGGCCACCACATGCAATTCTTTTTTCTGATTGGTCGATTTCTAAAAAATCTTCTCCTTTGAAACTGCTTAGCCATATGAACCAAAACTTGGTAGGAAGCATCTACATGTATGGAAGCAGAATGAAAGGTGAGCGACACAGGCTCAGCCCACTGACCCTCTAGTTTTGAGATGTTTTGATTTAATAACACACCTATTTGTTAGTGAAAAAAAAAAATACTTGAAAGTTAGAAACAATTATTCCTCATCTTCAGAAAATTGATGGATTACCAGTAAATATTTGTTTTATATCACTTTTGGCAATTTTTTGCCAAATTGCTTAGGATAAATTCCAGTTAATTTGCTCCGCTGTACCATCAAACAAGACATTTTGTTTTACCAAGTCAAAATGGTTAATCAAACATTGTCAAATGTACATCCCACCACTGAATGTCAACCTATACCTTAATTCTCATTTTATTCTGACCTGACATTTTAATACATGTATAGCCATTATAGATCATAATATTGTCTGATTGTCTGAAATATGAATAAATCTTCTCTATAGAAACCAATAGGACATTTCAATCCTGAGGAAACCAAGATTATAGAAATTGGACCTAGTTTCTTTTCTGCAGGGTACAATCCCTCCAAAAGAGGCATCAAATTTTCAAATATAGAACTCGCCTTTAGGATGAGACAGGAATGAGTGCCATGTGTATGGAAAATATCACACTCTTTGTAAGTAAAATACAACTTGTAGCAGCTCATAAAGATCAACAGTTTGTTAGGTGTTGTGAGTGGTGGCCTGTGCCAATCTAAAATGATGTCCCTCTGTCATTGGTGGCCTGTGGCAATCTAAGATTCTGTCCCTCTGCCTCCTTTTTACCTTCTTGATTTATTGTAAACTTGTTCTCGTCATGAATATAGCTGTATTAATACATGTACTGTTAACTTGACGTTCAGCTATCAATCAACCAATAGGACATTTCAACAGAGACTTGAAATAATCTGTGAATGATTGGTCAAAAGTGTTATCTTCATAAACTATAGGATCATTATGTGAACTGAAGCTTAGGAATGATCTATTGTCTTAGTACTGTTGATAAGTTCTTTATTTTAAAACACAAGCTTATCATTTTATCTCCCCTGAGAATTTCAACCTAAAAGAAAGCAAAAAAAAATGTTGTTTATGTCTTTAGAGTAATGGTCTATAGCTAATAGATTTCCTTCTGAGTTAGTAGTAATAGACAGTTAACCACAAACATTCACTGTCTGATTTCTGTAAGTATTGTCATTATTTCTGTGAAAGTATGCAAAGTTTTAAATTGAAGTGTATTCTTCAAGATTCTTAAATGACAGCAAAATATTTGCAGCCATATTATGGTATGGGTGTGTCGTCATAGTATTCCATTTTCAGACCTTATATTTTTACACAATAACGTAATTTTAACATAAATAATGGACTTGCTGTGGTTGTATCAAGCTACCACTGACCTTTAAATTGTGTATTTGTGTGGCAACTGTAGATCTAGTTACCGGTATTAAGGGAGGAAGATTGGAATTCCTCTAACTTTGCTTAATCCAAACACACCACACACCAGGATCTAGATTTCCATCAGCTTCTCTGTTTTTTGTTGTTTCTATGGTTACGATATTGAGATTTGCCAGAGAAATGATATACATGTGTTGTTAACTTTGGTTATATTGTGGACTTTACTGTTTAACTTTTGATTAAACAACCTTATTCAGAAAAAACTGCTGAGATCTGCTAATCTGGGTCACGGGTAACTGTAATCGGGCGGCTGTATCGAGAAACAGATACGGTGTTGAAAAAACTGCTGATACTCATAAGATATTGATAAATGCTATAAAATTTTATGTTTGTCTTCAAGAAATATGATAGACAAAACCATGTGTGAAGTTTTATGACAAAATATCTCCGATTTCTATGTAAATTTAGAGTTGAAGTTGCGGCTGTATCGGCTGTATCGAGAAACAGATACGGTGTTGAAAAAACTGTTGATACTCATACAATATTAATAAATGCAATAAAATTTTATGTTTGTCTTCAAGAAATATGATAGACAAAACCTTGTGTGAAGTTTTATGACGAAATATGTCCGATTTCTATGTAAATTTACGAGTTGAAGTGGGGAAATTTTATGTTAGATTTCTAAAAATCTTCTACTCTGAAACCACAGGTAAATTTACTTTAGCGATGTATTTTTATCTTGGACAAGAATAATGAGCTTCCTGATTGGATGACCGATTTAAAACACACTGACTCTGCATGGTAATTCTAATGAAAAAAAATTACTTTTTAATTGATCAATCAATACAATTAGCTTCTTGGTAAACACATGTGCGTACTTGACAAATAAACATAACAAATAATAAGACAAGCTTAAAATAGAGCCAAGTAATATATTCCTTTTAAACCATATAGTCATGTATATAAATAATTGTTCATACAAAAGACAAGGTATTTTATTTAATTTTTAATAAAAAAAAACCATTCCCATGGCCCTGTTATTGATGTCCATAATTGTAAGAATTCAATGATAAACATTTGCATGTTATATTCAATATTCAAGTGCTGAACAATTAATGTAGATAATAATTGCATTGAAATATTTGATCTTGTACATGTAGTTGAAGGAGACTTAGGGCTAGAAGATATATGTATATCCTCTTGAGCCTCTGGGTTTTATTTGTTACATTGTAGACCTTTTGTTTATTTGTGAATGGTATATTTACACCTGGACTGGCCTATTTTATATCTTTCTTTTGACTTTTAGTTGCTTTAATTGACTAGGAATCACCTCTGGCTAACATAAACCTTGTCAACATTAAATCTGTTCCAATAGAATGACCATTGTCATATTAAATACATCAATTACCTCATGCAGAATGTGTATTGGATCAAATTAAGTGACCACCTGTCGAATTAAATACACCAATTACCACGATGTGTATTGAATCAAATTAAGTGATATAATCTAGGTTTAGGATGTGTATTGCAGTTGACATTTAAGGATGTCTCTATTAAAGGGAAGTAATTTGATGATTGATCGTCACTGGTTGATGATGTGATATTCTGTTAAAATGACACATCATCCTTCTTAATATGGAAGTTTACATCATCTGACTATTAATAAGAGAAAAGTGACAGTTAAAATACCACAGTACTATTGCAAAAAAAAAGTCTTGAGAAAATTTGTTTTGTTTGAAGACATTTTTTATATTTCTACCAGAATTATTGTCAAACATTTTATAACATGGATATTTTTGGAATGATATGCAAATGAAGGACATAATAAAAGATCAGGTAATTTTTTTCTTTTTTCATTTTTTGTGAATTTTATTTGTATTTGTATTCATGTCCAAAGAGTGCCTTGGATTACTCCCTGGAATTCTATCTTGTAATCCTAGATATGTTAAATATTTTAATTTGTTTCTGTTTGTCACATTAATATCATCTTAAACAACATAAGAAAACTCAATCTTATAAATTTGTATTCAACTCAGTTTTTATTTTGAATTGTAGAAATATTTTAGAACATGGTTTTGTTTTCTTGTACTTCTGTAGAGCATTGTGTTTATTTTAAAGGCATATTTATAGAAAGTAAACTAGATAAAGTTAATCATAAGCATTGACTTGTTTATGAATCTGTAAAAAATTTTATAGAGTATTATGATTGTAATATTAGCTTTGCTGTAGGGCATTTGCTTGAGAGGGCTGTCTGTCCAGTAACACTTGGTATATATTTAAAAAAAAAAAAAAAATAGGATCCTGTTACTTTCGATGATTTATGCTTATAAAATCAATAAGTTGATAAAGATAGCAGTGTTAAAACTATAGCTGAATACGATGACTTCATCCAGAATTGTTTAAATAATATTTATAAATAACAATCATATTATGGAAATATTTTTTTAAATGATAAAGATCAAGTCGGTGATCTGTAAAAAAATAGTGTTTACCGTGACATACTTGAGATTTTTGTTATATGATGATATTACAATGTAATTTAAATATTTCATTAAGAAAGACAGATTGATACAATTTAAAGTTATTTTTAAATGATTAAATCAATCAATTATATGTAATGCTATAGGAACGTATTGAGGATGGGTTTCAATTGTAATGTGATTCATGTAATTGAGGATGTCGAAAAAAAAATTATAAGACCATTCACAACAGTATCTGTGTTTTAATACTTTATTTAAGTCCCACAACAGGCCACAAGCCACTTTTAAAGGGGATGGGAGTCCAATGCTCTTACCAGGACATGGTCAGAGAGACATACAAATGTATACTCATTATAAAATTGATTTTTTCCCCCCTTTAGTGTCAATGAAAGTAAAATTTGTTTCATATCATGCACAGAGAATTTATTAGCTTTAAAACTAAAACATTTCCAAATACAAAATGTGTTTAATAGGTTTTGTGTTCATCTTTTCAGTTTTGTAAAAAGGGAGGGTTTTTGTCTTCTAAAATTTTATTTTTTTAACTATATTTGCCATATTAGCTCACAAAGGCATCTGTCATCATTGTCTGCTTCATTTAGCTTTATACATTTCAGTCTTTTTATCACTGCGGAAAATTAAATTTCAAAAACCTCCTTTACAGAAACAAAATGTGCGGTGAAATTTTTACTTCGTAAGAATAGTCCTGATATGACACTCTAAGATGATTGTGTGTACATGTTCTTTCATCTTTTTTTCGATTGCAAATCTAAGATGGTTACCACTGCAAGATAAATTTATCATAGGACCTTATGGGGAGTTGCCTTCGTGGTCATGATCGCATGGTAGTTGGATTGACAACTACCTATGCAATCAGTGCCTATCACCACTAAAGTTGTAAGTTCGAACCCATTTCATGGCGAGGTATACTCGATACAACTTTATGTGATAAAGTTTGTCAGTGACTTGCGACAGATCAGTGGTTTTCTCCCGGCACTCCGGTTTTCCTCCACCAATAAAACTGACAGCCACGATATAACTGAAAGTGGTGTTAATCACCATAAGCCTAACCAAACCCTATGTGGATGATAGTTATACTCCCCACAACAAAGTGTCGGGGGGGGGGGGTATACTGGTTTCACCATGTCCGTCCGTCCGTCTGTAGACAAATCCTATGTCGTACGATAACTTGAGTTGTGTCTCTTAGAATCTTTATAAATTTTATCAGCAGCTTACCGGTGAAGAGAGGAGGATCCCTTTTATTTATGACGATTTTCGCTTTTGCCGTTCCAGAGTTATTGGACTTGATATGACAGAAAATAGGATTTTTACCCTATGTCATATGATAACTTGAGTAGTGTTTCTCAGAATGTTTTGAAATTATACCCCCACTCGTAGAGAGGGGGCTATATTGCAATCACCTTGTCCGTCCGTCCGTCCATTCACACTTTCGTTAAAGATGTCTCAGCTGCTATTGGAAGAAATGATTTTATTTTTTTGATACATGACTTTGGCATAGTGACTTGTACCGTGTCTCCCCTTTCCAGGCTTACCGCGCATCTACTTCCTGTTTACCGTGTGACTTTGAATTTTTCATGTTTGCCGTAATGAAAATTTTCGTAACAGATAACTCAGCTTCTACTGGAAGAAATGATTTTATATTTGATATATGGCTTTGGCATGGTGACTTGTACCGTGTTTCCCCTTTCCAGGTTTACCGCACATCTACTTCCTGTTTACAGTGCGACTTAGAATTTTTCATGTTTGCCGTAATAAAAACTTTTGTAACAGATACAGAGCTCCAGATAAGCTGCGTATTTGCGTTTTTTACTCTATGAAAACGAGTAAAAACGCATGTATTATCATATCAGAGTGTACACATTATGCATACATATTGCTGTGTAAGCAAACTTTCCAAATTCGGAGCGTACTTGTACAGTCGTGTACATATCAATACATTTTTGTCTTTGAGAAATTCCCCGTAATTACTTCCCTTTATACTTTTCGAAGGAGAGAGCGTATACATCCGAGGGGTACCAAATGTTTGCCTTTCTAAGCATCGATGTCAAAAGAGATCTGATTGGATGTTTATGATAAATCATCCAATCGCGGTCAATATTACAAATAAATGTGGTTTACGTAATAAGTAAGAACTAAAACGAAAGTAAATTTGGGAACACGTTGTTCGTTGAAAATGAGGGATTACCGAAAATGAGCAAGAACTTGAATAAGCGTGCTACTAAGCGCAAGAGCACTACGGAAAATTCTATACTTAAGTTCCTGACAGTTTCATCTGTGTATAGTTAAAGGAATCATTGATGACATTATCAAAACGGTTGTGAAAACTGCCGAAGTCAACGAGCAAAAAACAAAATATTTACTACATTTTATTAATAAACATGACACAATCGTGTCAAATTAAACAGAGATATACATTTCACTTGCATCCTGCATTTATTGAATAACACTTGTGTCAAACATAATTATAAAAGTGTACATGTAAGCAATCTTTTCTGAAGTAGAGAGTACAACAGTGCAAAGGAAATATGCAAATACCCATCATTTTCAAAAGTAGGGGGTAATTACCCTTTGGACTTGAAAATTATCTGGAGCCCTGAGATATCTCAGCTTTTACTGGAAAAAATGATTTTATATTTGATATATGGCTTTTGCATGGTGACTTGTACCGTGTCTCCCCTTTCCAGGTTTACCGCACATCTACTTCCTGTTTACCTTGCGACTTAACACAAATGAACGAGTGGGGGTATTCTTAGCACGACATAGCGTGCAACATCTTGTTTTATCAGCAGCTTACCAGTGAAGAGAGGAGGGTCCCTTTCATTTTTGGTCGGAACAATCAGTAATGTTTTGGCTATGGAAATAAGTTGGACAGATGTGGGGAGCGGGGGGTATATCTTAGTGAGCTGTGCTCACAGTAATACTAGTTAAAATTATTCTTATCCGAAACCACAAAGCCATTGGACAGCAAATATTTGCTGAAACGTTCTATGGATGACCCTTTACCAAAAGTATGTTTTTGGCAGGCAGGACATTGTTTAGCTATGAGAATGTAAATAAAAAGCTTTTCTTAAAAACTACAAACTTGCATGAATTACCTGACGTGTAATGCAAACACATGTGAGTTTTTCAATTTGACATTGGTACAGAAAAATTGAGTTTTTTTCTTTTAGTATCAAGAAAGGTTTGTCCAAAATCTGGCAATATCCTTACCTATGGTAATAAGTTAGATGATGAAACTTTAATGTTTTAGAAATTTACAGACATGGGTTAAGTTTACATTCTGATATATTTATATTAGCTGAGATTGAAATTTCACAACAAAAATAGGTTGCTAGGAGCTATTTTCGTGAATTTTAAAGTTTATAACTTTCTTCATAATCTGTTATGTAAGATATTTTAACTTTTACCCATTTTTCACACCTCATCAACTTCACTTCTATTATTTTCTTCTATAAAAGAAGACTTAAATGAGAAAGTTCAAAGTTCATCTCCTAGGCAAATGTGGCCATCATACTAAATATTTCCAACAAGCTGACTTTGGAATTAGTCCTACTTTACAAAAGAGTTGAATTTCTGTTATTTATAAAACTGTTGTTCGAATACACAAAAGATGAGAGAATTTGCATAGTTTAACAAAAATATACTTATATAACATTTTGGTTTGTAGCATCATGTTTTTACAACTATTTCATCAAAAACGATGTATGAACTCAGAATATAAGAACATAATTTGCTTTTCTTTTTATATACAACATAAATAGGATAATTAGAAACATCACAGCTTTAATTTACTGAATATATTATGATAATGTTATATTTGACAGAAGATATAATTGGATTCTACAATATAAAGTTGACCTCAATTTATAGTAACCAACATAAAAGTCTGTTCTGAAACAGTATACCACTATTTATGTATTCATTGGAGAAATTTTATATACAGTACCTACGGTCACATCATTTAATATCAAATGTTTGGTCAAACCACAAAGTTAATGCATCTTGTGATTTAATTATTGAAAATTATTCAAGACTATTCTTAGTCCTGCATTAATGAAATATCAGAAAATAAAAGAGTTAAAGCATAAATATTGATTAATTCAAATTTATAATTGAGAAAATTATCTTAATTGACTCCAGAATGCTGTACATTTGTATGTAGATTAAGAATTATTGAGACCCCTTTATTTTGAAAATGAAAGCTTGTCGTTACATGAAAACATGTACATCAATACTAACTTGAAAATGTCTTTGCAATGTTCTTGAAGATGAGTCTTTTTAAAAACATCCAATTTATGACCATAATAGAGGTACATGTAGTTGACATCATCTGTCATTAAACCTTTGATCTTCATTAAAATTTACCTGCATCACCAGTAACGAGCACAAGTCTAGGAACCACTTTACCTGTCCATCCAATCTGTCCATTCAAAACACTTAGAGGCACCTAGTTTGTGTAATCTGTTACTGCAACAGTTTTCATTCGACATTATTCAAGCTTTCCACAATGATTGCTAACATACCTTGAAGATGTGCACCTCTTATTGTAAGACAGATTTCACCACTATTTAAGAAAAAAATTCCATGTGTGGAACTTGGTCATTTTTGTCTTTGCATACCTATATTTTGTGTAATCTGTAACTGCAATAGTTTTCATTTTCAAACACTGCATTGTGATTGAATATAAATTGAAGATATGCACCTCCTGAATAATGATTCCATATACATATTAATGTGTAGCTCCAATAATTCACCATAGTGATCACCTGTAATTTATTCTTTATAATTACATATTTTACACCTACATATATATAGAACCTTTTTCCAAAACGGGACAATTAAAATGTGGTGACTGTTGTGTAGTGACACTGGTCCAGGCCTGACTTGTTTATGTGTGCATTTTATATGTTGATATCAAATCTTGTTAATGCTTCAACATCTTTTTTCCATGACAGATTCAATTCAAATTTAATATGCACAAGCCATTTTATCAGGTACATGTATATCATGACGATATCAGATCAAATCACCGGCCTTTGGTGGGAGTCTAAACCTTAACACTAAAGGTGGTTTATGGGTCTCCAACTTGCATCAGTGTTTTAAGGCTTCTTATCAGAAGTCAACAACCTTGATCACTCTTCCACCCAGAATTCAGGACTATATATTGTATGGCATTGTTTTTATTTATTTGCATTTTATTTTCATATCACAATAAATACTTTTAAGTATATTTATAGTATCATGTATCAAAAAAATGCAGATATTTTAATTCCAGAGTGATTGTATGTACTATTGGACTCATACAGAATTGCCAAAGATAAAACAAAATGAAATTGGAAAGTTGACACCATCCTGGCCTCCATCTCAACAGTTAAGTGAAGAAGATCTACAGGCAGGCAGGAAATTTACAGAAGCAGGTAAAATAGAATCTTTATACCCCTGAAACAACAATATATCTAATGACTTAAACATGTTAAGCAAATCTGATCCTTGGACTTTAGTGATCATGATCATTTAGTAGTTTGATCTACATCAGATACATGTTTGAAATCAGAGGCTACTCTGGTTTCCTCCACTAATAAAACTTGACCTGTCCATTCATTGTTTGTTTTTGACCTGTCCATTCATTGTTTGTTCTTGACCTGTCCATTCATTGTTTGTTCTTGACCTGTCCATTCATTGTTTGTTTTTGACCTGTCCATTCATTGTTTGTTTTTGACTTGTCCATTCATTGTTTGTTCTTGACCTGTCCATTCACTGTTTGTTCTTGACCTGTCCATTCATTGTTTGTTGTTGACCATTCCATTCATTGTTTGTTTTTGACCTGTCCATTCATTGTTTGTTCTTGACCTGTCCATTCATTGTTTGTTCTTGACCTGTCCATTCATTGTTTGTTTTTGACCTGTCTATTCATTGTTTGTTCTTGACCTGTCCATTCATTGTTTGTTCTTGACCTGTCCATTCATTGTTTGTTCTTGACCTGTCCATTCATTGTTTGTTCTTGACCTGTCCATTCATTGTTTGTTTTTGACCTGTCCATTCATTGTTTGTTCTTGACCTGTCCATTCATTGTTTGTTTTTGACCTGTCCATTCATTGTTTGTTCTTGACCTGTCCATTCATTGTTTGTTCTTGACCTGTCCATTCATTGTTTGTTTTTGACCTGTCCATTCATTGTTTGTTCTTGACCTGTCCATTCATTGTTTGTTCTTGACCTGTCCATTCATTGTTTGTTTTTGACCTGTCCATTCATTGTTTGTTCTTGACCTGTCCATTCATTGTTTGTTTTTGACCTGTCCATTCATTGTTTGTTCTTGACCTGTCCATTCATTGTTTGTTCTTGACCTGTCCATTCATTGTTTGTTTTTGACCTGTCCATTCATTGTTTGTTCTTGACCTGTCCATTCATTGTTTGTTCTTGACCTGTCCATTCATTGTTTGTTCATCAAGTCACAAAAGTTTGTGTATGTAGCTCCTTCAATGTTATCATTTTTTTTTCAGATTTTTATCATTGCTTAATATCAACTGCAGAAGTGCTTATAATTAAAGCAAATTAATTTTTTTTTGTAAGATTTATTGTCCTTTACGACATACAGTAGTTTATCCTGATTTATTGATTATAAGACTTCCATTGACATTCTGAGAGCGATTCTTCCTACCATTTAAATGCCCTATTGTCCAAAAATACTCTGTCATTTGAAATTTAATTTCATGTGAATGATCCTAGGGTTATACTTACCAAAAGTTTGTGTTTTTAGTGTTGATTGGATATCTAAGATGGCCTCCATTGTATGACATTATTTAATATAGGACCCTATGGAAAATGAATAAAAAAAAAATTCAGAAACTACAAACTTTGTTGAATAGAAACTACCTGAATGATCAATGGTTGGCTCCTTACAAACTTTACTTTCATTTTTTATAAGGATTGGAAATCCGAAATGACACCATCACAGGACAAAGTTTAACCTTACATGAAACATGTTTTAAAATCTGTTTTATCTGAAATGTAAACCACAAAGTTTGCACATTTATGTGAATCAAAATCAAAGATGTTGCCAGTGCAGGACAATTTTTTTAAAAGCCTGCCTGAAACCATTAAAAAATTGCAGAAAAAACAACTGGAATGTTCCTTGCATGTTACTTTTTTATGGTGATCATAATTTGAAGTGTAACCACCAATGAAGGTAAAAGGACCTAATAGGACAATATGTTAAAAAAAATTCTCAGAAACTGCATATATGATTGAACTCAAATTGTTAACAAGTGATAATTTAGTAATAACTTAGAAACAGGCCAGCAATGCATGCTCAGGTGATCGAGACTATAAAAAGATAACATAAAATTTATCATTTGAAATAAAGAATTTATCATCAGAAACACAGAATCTTGTGGGTACAAATTAAACACTCCTTCATTTTAAATCAGATCTTTTTTTTTAACTTTTTAGCCGTATTTAGATCATAGCAGTTTAAATGTTATTTCTTTAGCCTTTGAATGTTTGCCAATTTCCATATGAAGATGTGCATATCAATATGACATTTTGGTTAAAATATTATTTTGTCTTTTATATGACTTAAAATTTGTAATTGAATACAAATCTTATGAGTGTAATTCTTCCTACATGCTATGTATATATATTTGGTTATCATCATATTGAAATACTAATATTTTGGGAAGAGGTTCTCAACTTTGAACTTGTGAACAAAACAAACAATTAAGATGAAGACGTTACCTACAATGTAACTGATCAATAAACAAATGTTATACTTTGTATATATCCATATTCATCAACCAATTTTTGTTGATATTCTGAATTATGGTTTTGCTCTTTACTCAAAATTCTAAATTTACTCTTCGTAGTAAACTGAGTTTTGTCTTAATGTAGTAGTCAAGAAAACCACAGAAGTTAGTACACATCACACATAAATAAATTCACATTATTTTGTTCCAAACTCAGGTGAGTCCTTCATCTACAACACAATTTTAAATCTTCTATTTTAAGAATTGCTAATTATACTGGAGTACCTTTTTTTTGTAGATCAACAAGCCATGTTAGTACATGTGAGAAATGAATACAAAACAGAACTAGAAAAAGTACAGGTATGACAAATCTATCATTACATTGTATTATGTCTTAGAGGGGTTATAGTGCTGAGTTCAAATCCTGCTCATGGGGAAATGCACCCTGTACAACATTATATGATACTGTGTGTCAATGACTTGAAACAGGTCAATGCTTTTCTCTAAGGTTTTGGCAACAGTAAAAACTGAATGCCTTGATATAACAGAATTTTTGTTGAAAGTGGTGTTTTACACCTATATCCATCATCTATTACATTATGGTACAGTTTTCGAAACAAGAGGCCCCCAGGTGCCCACAGGGTGTTTTGTATGTATGATAAATCTATCATTGCATTGCATTATGTTTGTGAGAGGGATAATAGTGGTGTCCAAAAAAAACGAACAGAAAAAGTAATAGTAAGGATAAATTTGTTAATATTATGTCTCAGAAAGGGGAAATAGTATTATAATTTCAAATCCTGCTCATGAGGGAAATGTATTCTGTACAACCCTGAACTATTAACCAATAGAATTGTCACATGCAGCATTTTTAATGTGTAAGTCTATGTACTTGAACTATTAACCAATAGAATTGTGGTAAATTGTCACATGCAGTAATTCTCAGCATCCTTGTACTATTAATCAATATAACTCAAGGGTAATCTAATACAGTATTCTTGATGTGTAAGTCTTAGCGACTTTGCACTCTAAACTAATAAAGTTGTTATAAATTGTCATGTCAGTTGCAAAAGAGAATAAGATTTCCTGGCTTGAAGAAAGGAATTTTATTTTTTCTGTATTTTGTAATAAACTAAGATACAATTCAATGCTTGACTTTTCTTGGAAATTCTACTTTGTTATTAATTATTACTTGTCATTTTTAATTATAGGGTGATCAACAATCAGTATTAGACAAATGTAGAGAGGAATATCAAAATAGACTACAGAATTATGTAGAGAAAATAGCATTTCTAGAACAGGAAGTGGCCAGGTATAAGGAGCTAGCTGGCATAGAAAAACACTCACAAACAGCTTTATCTGAAGCTCATGCTGCAGAAACAGAAGCTGGTCATGTGGCAAATGGTTACCATGACAAGCAGGGACAACTTTGTGTTGCTGTTACAGGAACGCCACAAATTCAACATTTAGTACCTGCTGTAACACCAGAATGTGTGACTGGACAAATGCCAATGATGGTTCAGGAAAATGGAGATGATATGGATATACCAGTTGAGAAATTAAAGTTCTCTCCCGAACGCATCGGTGTACCAACGATACCTCTGCCCCCACCACCACCACCACCACCAGATGTACTTCCTCCCCCTCCACCACCACCACCACCAGGTCTTCCAGGGGCCCCACCACCTCCACCAGGACTACCAGGGGCTCCAGGCTTTCTACAGCATACAAGAAGAGGTATAGCATATATTAAGACTTATGTATTTACCTGGATTTTATTTCAGATCTGTGTCATCAATGTGTACTACTGTAAACCAACTTATTTTCGTGGCTATTATGTTTCGCATTTTTCCGCTTCAAGACAGTTTCGCAGAGATTTAATTTCGCGATAACCAAAATGCTAATAGTTCAAATTTTTCGCGGTATGACTTTGGTCTACATCGCCGCCGACATCGGTTGTTTTTTTATAACAAGAGTTGTCTTTCGTAATATATTATTGATCGTTCGATTGACATACCCCATTGATTTCGTGAACACTTTTTATTAGTCCCTATGTGTAAATTTATTAGAATAAACAAAACAGGCATTCAGTGTTCAAAATGTCTCTTCAAAGGTGGTTGATAAAAGTTTATATTATAGAACATGACATGAACATCACCAATCCAGGCATATTTTTTAAACCAATAATCATACTTTTTCTTCAATATTCACATAAAAGGAGCTCCCATGTTCCTGAAATGTGACCCATACAGGGTTTGATGTTCAATATTTTATTCCAAACTCGTTAATTGCATCCTTTTAAGATCATTGTTCGTTTTTGTGAAAGGTAGGGGAACATGTGGTAGCGGGGAAAGAAACGTTAAAATTTGGATCGATTTTCGGAAGTCTCCCAGATTTTCCCTCACTTCGCCCTTAAGTCAAGAGAGAGAGAAGTCAAGTCGCCCTGTTTTTACTATGTGTGGTGAGCCCTGATGGTAGACCAAGATGTCATAATGTTGTAGTTGATCTCGTTTGTTTTTCCAATGATTATCGGATTATCCCCGTTGATTAATAGTTTCAATTATCAACGTACTTATAGGTGACAGCAATTATTGATTTTATAATCCCAGCTGATTATTACAATCAAGCGCTTTTAATTACCTGTCAACATTATGCTCACGGCACTTTATACTACAATATACATGTATAATTATAATACCTGTTTTGAACACATTTCGATAACTTTCTTCACTTATAATTATATTTGCCAATGCGTAACTTTATAAATTTTAATGCAGAAAAATAATATTATATAAATTGTAATACTGTGGAACGAAATCCTGTATATACCATATATAATGAAGTCTAACACTTACTAGTACTCTGCATTAAATTAATTGTCAGTATCTTACAAATAAAGTTCTTTTGAACATTAATTATGTTAATTTACATGACCCCCCAAATTTAACTACGTATACATGACTTTGTGTTGTCTAACGGATATCGATCTATACCAGAAAATACATTACGCTATATGGTGTTTGCTAAGCTATATAATACTTGTTTCTTACACAATTTAGACCGACTTGTTCGCGAAGGTTTGTAGCACGCGAACAAAAGTTGGTTTACAGTATGTAATTAATATTCTCAAACACAGACGAATGTGTTGATGTTAAATTGTAATTCCTTTTTAAACTTGAATTACTGGTTTTTAAAACTGGAAATTTAGCAGTATGACATGTGTTATGATTTGAAGGGAGAAATTTGAGACAAGATATCCTTAAATACTTGCAAGGAGTCTGACTTTTAGGTCATTTCCCAAGCTTAAGATTTATGATTAAGATTTTATTTAGATTCTTACAGAAACACAGAGTTCCTTCTTCACTTGTCTGTATTTGTCTCTTCCTGATATTTTCTAAATATGGCCAAATCTGTCCGACATTTAACATTTCTGTGGGGTCACATATCTAGTGAAATGTGGGGTCACATATCTAGTAAACATCAGTTAGAACTAGGGGCCGTAGTTGGATTTATAACTATCTATGCAATCAATGCCTTTCACCACTAAAGTTGTGAGTTCGAATCCCACTCATGTCTGGGTGTACTCGATACAACATTATGTGATAAAGTTTGTCAGTGACTTGCAACTGGTCAGTGGTTTTCTCAGGGTACTCTGGTTTCCTCCACCAATAAAACTAACCGCCACGATATAGCTAAAATATTGTTGAAAGTGGCATTAAACACCATAAACCTAAACCTGTAGGATTAAAATACATGTACTAAAGTTGATATTTATACATTATAGATCTTCTGTCAGAGATCACTGGAAAGAAACTTTCTATAACCTGTAAGAAATTGTGTATAACTAACATTATACTATATTTCACTTTGATTTGGTGCCACTGAAATCACTTAGCTAAACAAATTTTGCAGATTTATTTTATAAATACTAAGATGTACTTTTATAACTAAGTTTGTTGTGTAACATTGTAATGAAAATAAAAAACACTTATAACCATCAAAAATGAGATATTTAATAATGTCAAAGATGGCATGTTTAATATTGTCAAAAATGACACATTTAATACTGTTAAAGATGAGTTGTCATGGAAACTGAATTTTTTTTTTTTTAATTTTTCAAACATCATGATTGAAAAAGACAATGGTACAATTTTAATGATAAAAATGGCTAAAATGAACTACTTAGTACTGGTAATGATATTTGTGTACATTGTGTGTTACTTTGGTTGAATTCTCTTTTTGGTATTAGGATGTTTATATCTCATGTTTTCTTTCATGAGATGTGCTTCATTATTTGTTGTGATGTCCACAACAATTTCCTACACAATGGATGTCATACATAGAGCAAGAGATGAAAACGCTTGTGAAACACCTGGTCTACCTCTTGTTTTTATGTTGGAGTTTATTTTTCTGGTGTTGATACAAAAATATAGAAGACGATGGTTTAGTAACCATTAAATTCTTATTACTTCTTTGGTGAAAGTTAATAAACAATGGCTGAAATAAATTCAAATATATTCACATGTTAAACTAATTCCGGCCGGCTAAACTGTGCAAGGGATCATTTTAAAATGGTCACAGATAATTGCAATACATTTTATTCAGTACTGAAAGCATTAAGACTTATGAACAGACACACGTTTGAAAACATTTCTCTTCCAAATTCTTAACATGACAGTTGCCTCAGCATTATATGTATACTATTGTGTGTTATATTTTACCTAAAGCTTTCTCATTATATAGCTTCATGTTATATACTGTACCAAGCTTTATATAGCTTAGCCTACATGTAGGTGATACATTGAAAACATTGTAATGGTAAATTACTTTCTACTCAACAGGATTAAACTGGATAACTTTACCAGATAATAATGGATCACTGACACATTGTTATGTTAGAACTCTCTCTCTCTCTCTCTGCAGTTAGGGGCCGTCGTGGTCGTGATCGTATGGTAGTTGGATTTACAACTACCTATGCAATCAGTACCTATCACCACTAATGGTGTGAGTTTGAATCCCACTCGGGCGATACAACATTATGTATTAAAGTTTGTCAGTGACTTGCGACAGGTCGGTGGTTTTCTCCGGGTACTCCAATTTCCACCACCAATAAAACTGATTGCCATGATATAACTGAAATATTGTTTAAAGTGGCATTAAACACCATAAACCAAACCAAACCTCTCTCCAGTTTACAACATATTATATTATATAAGGAGAAAATCAGTTATAAATAAATATCTTGTATATATTCCCCAAACAAATGATCATGCTCTCTCTCTATTCTCACAAAACAACCTCAAACATTATAATTTGATCACTTGCTTTCTTCAATAAAAAAATTTCAGTTATTCTTTCTCTCTTCACATGCTTTCATAAAAACTATATAACAGGGATAAATGGGGAAATCAAATGGATAATCAAAACCAGTGAATATAGGGGAACAATGCCAATTACTTTTTTTTAAGTCTTATTTTAATGATGCTACATGAAAATCTGGACTACATTGAACACAAATTCTGTATGAATAACCAGGTGAACGATACAGGCTCAGGTGCCAGGTGAGCCTCTTGTTCAACTTTACAATTAACGGATAAATAACAAACAAAATTGTACAGATACCCTATAATTTAAATGAGTAGTTTTTCACAAAATAATATGTAAAGTTTCTTTATACTAACTGAAGGATGTAATACCGGTAAGTTACTTGATACTGACTGAAATTTAATGATACTATAATTTATTACAGCTTTAGTAAAGATGTTAAATCATCAGGTAATTCATGTATAATTGGAAACAGTCATTTTATAATCTACAAATAGAAACTTTTTTATTGACATTTTTGTCAATTATGAGTTTTACAAAAAAAAAAATAGAAAATTTGGTAAAAGTATATTGGAAATGAGGAAATTTGTAGAGAACATTTTTTTTTTGCATTTGTCTATCATTTATCAGAAATAACACTAATTATAAGCTACTGGTATTTTGTCACTTTTGGTCAAATCATTGAATTTTTTAAAAGTTTTATTCTATATACACATGTATTACATTTGCTAACCTATATAAACTGGATATACATATACATTGTATTAATGCTTGTTGTTGTTACTGTAATGATATAGAAATAGTATGATGTTTGGAACTTGAAGATATATTGTCACTTTATCTGATGTATTGTTCAATTGTCTATAGTTTTAAAGCAACATTTTTTTCCACTGTAAGTGTATATTGTTATTTTGAATATTTGTCACTGATTATTACAATTCTCCTATGAACAATATATTACTTATTGTTTGAACATTCTATGACCATTCATGATAATTGAAAGGTGATTTGTAAATTGGGATCCCATTAATCGTCATACATGTAATGAAATCCACCAAAGGTAAAAACAGGAGAGCTTATTCACTTTGGAAGCCATCTTAACCACAATCATATGTACTTGGTCATGAATATTGTCTACCTAACCTTTGCACTCAGTGCCTATCTTCGTAAGTCTGAGTTTTGATTCCCAATCGTGATAAGCTGTACTTACAGTGTAGTATGACATGATAAAGTTTG